>CM074494.1:13408949-13426133 GCA_037389245.1 Oryzias sinensis | reverse complement strand
GGCGCTTTCTGGCTCCTCTCTCTCTGCGTGGGGTCGGTGGTGCTGGGCCTGGGGTGTCGGCGCCTCCGGGGGTGGGGCCTCTGGGCTGGGTGGCCTTGGCCCCTTTGCTGGGGGGGGCTGGGGGACAGCTGTTTGACCACCGGGGGACAGTCCAGCAGCTGTCCCCAACTTACACCCTTCCTCATATAACCTCATATTAGGCTGAGGAGGTGGGGGGTCTAGCCTGCGATGCGCCTTGGGGGGGAGTGGCCCCCCTCCTATGGTTGCCGTGTGGAGTGGGCCCCCCCTCTTTCGGTTTTATTTGCACCTTAGACATGTAGGGTCCTTGGTAGGGGGGGTGCTTGGAAATCACTGCCAGCAAGCAGCAGAAATCCTCCTAGCACCCTACTCGCCAATTTTAACCGCACCTTAGACATTTAGGGCCCCTTGGTGGGGAGGGTGAGGGGACATCACTGTAAGTAATCAGGAGATGTCCCCTTAGTGCCCTACTCGCCAATTTTAACTGCACCCCCCTTAGTACACACACCCCTCCCCCTTCAATATACACATTCCAACATAAACACACACAAATGCCCCTGAGCGCTGGGCCCCGCCAAACTTCCAACAGTGGCCGAGCCTGGTCGGGCCATATTTACAACACCCATTGTGGGCCCCCTTTTTTCCCCGGGGGGTTCCCCCCTCCTGGGCGGGGGCGGCGGGCCCCTGCCTTGCTCCTCCCTGGACCAACCGTGGGCTGGGTGGGTGGCTGCCTGGAGTGCGGAACGGGTCTCCCTTGGGGGGTCCTGGCTCGTACCTGGGGTTGGGGCGGGTGGATGCCCGGAACTCCTGGGTGGTGGTGGGGTGCTCGTCTGGGGATGTGGGCGTCCTTCTCCGGTGGGGCCCTGCGCTGGGCTCTCCTGGCGCGGTGGGGGGGCTGGGGCGGCGCTCTCTTTCCCTCCGCGCCTCCCTGCTCTCTGGCTCTGGGGGCCTCGCGGCAGTCCTGCTGGCCCTGGCCTGGGTGGTGGTCTTGGTCGCCCGGGGGGTGGTTGTTCCCTGCCTGTTACCGTGTGGCGTTGGGGGTTTCCGGCTGCCGCTGCTGCTACGGCGGGGGTCTGGGTGTGGGTGTGGCTGGGCGCTCCCCCTCCTTCTTTTCACATTCCACCATCCATTTTAGAAGAACATAAACACTCACCTGAGCACAGGTGTTAGCTCACCTTTGCACTAATAGTTTGCATGATTGAATGACTGAAATATTTCACACTAGTTGGTTTAAAGGCATAGGTATGCGTGTGTGAACACTATCTGTTTTGTGTACATGTTGACATGTGGACATTTTTGCAGCTAGCAGGTATGTTGATAACATCTCAGTGTGTGTGTTGACAGGCCCCGCCCTTTATGTGCTACATTTGAACCTTACCGTAATGATGAACAACCAGTAAACCTGTCTGCTCTATGCTGCTTCATGGTCTTACCCCCCCCTCTCACTATCACCCCCCCCCTCTCTAACGTCCCTCTCTTCTTCCCTTCTTTCCTTTTCTGTCCGGTCCAACACCCATAATTTTCAAACATGGTTGAAATTAATAAAGTTTGGCCTCAATTACAAAAGGGGTTTATNGGGGGGGGGGGGGGGGGGGCTCATTCACAAAATCTCGCTAAAAAGAAAGACGGCACATTGCTCAGGTCCAGAAAGCTTTTCATAAAGTTTGGAAGTATGTGGAAAGTCAGGATCAGACATTATTCAAGTATTTGGATAAATGGGTTAAAGATTATGGATTTCATGGAAAGTTAAGCAGCTCGGAGTGCAGGACAGAGTAGAGGGAGGGGGGAACAGCTTCACAGATCACAGTGCGCGTGCCCGAGCCTGCAGACAGGCTGATGAGAACTCGCAGGGGTGATTTCTCCATTGTAAGCAGATGTAACGGCTTTCTATGCTCTCAGAATAAAAATAGGTCATGTTTTAGTGTGTGTTTTAGTGTGTATTTTAGTGTTTTGGACATGGACAAGGGTAGATGTTCAGAAAAAGCTATAGAAAGTATCATTTCTTGCAAAGCAGACGTGGATCAGTTTGTGCAGGACACACCTCCCTCTTGAATAAACATGATCAGACTCAGATGGCGGGTGCCGCCTTCCCTTTTTTAGTTCACTCTCCCCTGCTCATAAAAAGTTTGATTGCAGCCTTCTGACCCCACTTATCAGGTCCCTGCATTTCTGCTTGTAAATCAGGATTGACCCCTTAAAAGCATTCCTGAGGATCTCTGGTTCACAAACTCGCCTTGCATTTTTTTTAATGGACATGTCTGCTAATCTTTCTAAGTTTCAACTCTCAGGGCAATAAGTGCAGTAAATCTAAACTCCAGCTGGCCCAAACTCAGGTTAAAATTTTTGGGACATTTAGTTTCTTCTTCTAGCAAAATTATTTCTCTCCCCGGACCTCATCATCTTATCTGATCAGCCCACACCCCACCCCCCATCCTAACTCAGTCGCTGTTGGCTGCAGCAGCGGCTGATAGTTGAAACAATGTGACCTGTGATTCTCCTGTGTGAATTCTCTAGAATCACATCCAGTATGCTCTACTCCCTTCCGTTCAAACTTTCACATTAGTCGACGTGCCTGACCTTGGCAGAGGCCTCTTTTTACTGTGTATGTGTATGATTTATTTATTTACGACCTACCGCGGTTCTTGTCTGTTTCACTTTGAATGTGTTTTTCACAATTTTTTTAATTTTTGCCTAATTTTTTATATTTTCATGCCTGGCTCTAATGACACCATTGATGATTTACATGATTATTTGAAGAAAGCTGAGAGAACAAAGGAACGCATTGAGTCTGCCTCCAGCTCTCTCCTTCCCACAGCTTTTCCTGAAAGCCATTCAACGGACTGATTGGTCACACCCAAGGTGGACAGGACCCTTCAAGATTCTCCTCACCATGCCAACAGCAGTACGAATTGCTGAACGACCCTCCTGGATTCACGTAAGCCACTTTAAATTGCTGAGAGCCTACGAGACTGACATTTTGAGACACATCACTGGTTGAAGTCAAACTACGAAGCCGCCGCAGTGTGACACTACTCCTGGCGAGGGGCGCTCCCTGGAGTGTTTCCTCTAGCACTCCTCTCTTCCAGCTACAGTGAGCTTTGAACCAGCTAACATGGGTCCAACTGTTCCTTGTGGTTTCATCTTGTACTTTTATTCCCTCTTCCTCTGGAGATCTCACTCACATCATCAATGAAGTCAAGACCCCTAAATCACACATTTCTTCTCAGATGACTGACACCTACTGGTCTGGGTCCCCACTTTATTGGCTTACTTCTGGTGGAGTGTACTGATAAAACTAGTCACTCCGGTCCATTGTGTGTTGTTTTTCTTTTTCTTTTCGTAACCTGTTTGATTCCCTGTGTCACATCAATGATCACCGCGATGCTGTCAGGCTGACTTTATCAGCACTATGCCAACAATTCACCTGGATCATATCCGCTCATGGTTGAAACTAGTCTTTGACGTGTTATTTTCTTCTGTTGTTTTTTCTTTTATTGGATTTGCATTTCTATATTTTCTTTAAGTCGTACTTTGTTTCTTTTATTATGTAACTTCAAATAACGATTTTGTGCCGAGGTTCGGACTGGTGATGCATGCGTATCCTTAGGGATGGCCACCGAGGGGCGCGCGGCCGTTGCAAGAGTTTTGTCCTCCCTGACTGCTCAATGAAGGTTTCACATACATGGTATAAGCTTTGCTCCGGAGGTTTTTGCTTGCCATACACATGCATCACCTACCGCCTCTGATATGTTCATTTATTCACATTGATTTTATGTATTCTTGTGTATTTACATATGCCTATACACTTTTGCTTTCGCTGCAGAGCCAATATGTTGCCCATACTGTAAATCTTTGTGAAATGGTATATGGTTAATGATGAGAAGTGTTCGGCTGACTTTCCATATATAATTTTGATATGACAAACAGGGGGGTATGTGAAGAATAGTTAGATACTGCCTTTAACTTTTATTACACTAATGATTTAAACTTATTTCACTAAGCATGTATTGTCATCTCAAAATTATATTACATTTGAAGAGAGCACAGCCAAACTATTTTTCTCAGTTTCTTCTCATACTCCCTTTTTTCTGTGCATGTGTGATCTGCTGAGCAGGCCTCAGACTTATCTTCACTTTAGCCTTGGAGTTTCTCTCCAGTCTCTTCGTGGGCGTGATTTTCACACGAGGTCCATCGGACGATCTTCTGAATATGCAAATGGAGGCTTTATATACCAAGCCCATCTCTGAGCTTGTTGGTTCGGACTTTGAATGCACCATGTTCATCTGCCTGTCCCCTTCGTGTTTGTGCAAAGTAAAACCTCCACAAAAGCTAAGTAACTGTCTCTGAGTCGTTATTCATTTATTTCTGTGTGCAAGAAACTGACGGGGTACGAACCTAAAATTTAATATAGTCCTTTCTAGAGAATCCAGTTTCTTCACACTTCTTGCTGCTCTTTTCTTTGGTAAGACACAAAGATCAACATGTTTCCTCTTCAAACACTTCAACACATTACTCAGCTTTACATTAAGAGCTGTTAAAGCTGCTGATTGTTTTCCTTTAATCAATCATCTTTATTGATTCATCTCTTCCTCTGCATGTTCTGTTCTTCCTCAGGGTGTGAAGGAGAAGACAAAGTGATCCAACCAGGAGGAGAAGTCATTGCTGCTGAAGGACACTCTCTCATACTCAACTGTACCTTTGAGACCAGTGACACATTCCCATATTAGATCTGGTACAAACAAGAAGTGAACAGTTACCTAAAGTACATGTTGAAACGTGACACCTATGGAACAGAAGAAAATTCTCCAGAGTTCCAGAAAGACAGATTTGATGCTGAACTCAAAGACAAATCAGTTCATCTGAAGATCCAGAAGCTTCATGTGTCTGACTCTGCTGTGTACTACTGTGCTCTGCAGCCCACAGTTACAGGAAACAGCAAAACGCTGTACAAAAACCCTGCAGACAACTCAGTATCCTTGAAAAGCAGTAATGTATTCTTCCAAAACTATGTAGATGACACTCGGATCTACATTTTAGTTACAGCAGGTGATTATGGACCAGTTGACTCAGTCTGTTACCATCTCCTACAGATCATTGAGGGAATCCAGATCAACTCTCTGCAGATAAACACAGACAGATTTGATTTAGGTTCAAATCATGGACTCAAACCTACTTTGCTGTAAAGGCCTGTTCTGTGGACTCAGTAGAGGTTCTGTAAATCAGCTGCAGTTTATCTAGAACGGTGATTCTCATTTCGGGACTAAACCACGAAGGACTCATTTTAGTTTAGAGCCAATATGAAGGAAAATCTAGTCCCAATTGAGCCAGATCAGTAAATCATATCTAAAGAACACAAAAGTTTCTTTTTATTTTAATTTATTTAATTGAATCACCCTAGAGAATAAAGCTTAAACCTGAGGAGAGTTTGCTCAAAATTGTATTATCACATCCTTTCTATTATCTATATTATCTATATATCTAGGGGTCTAATCATTAAATTGTACAACTATTTGATAAATATCATAATTTTTGGTTGTTGTTACAATTCATTGTCGATTTTGGTTCAATTTAAATTATCCAATTCACTGACCTAAAATCAATTCAGGAAATCAACAGAATGATGTGGCAGTTTTTAAAGCTGAGCTGGACGTACACAGCCAATCAGGTGTTCAGGACTCTGTGGTATCCAATCTGCACTCTACAGGAAGGAAAGAAAAAGGAAAGACAGAACCTCCCACTGCAGCAGAAAACCAAAGAAAACAGATGCAGAAAAACATTCCAAAAATACACATAAAACTAAATTATGACCACAGCCTTAACAGTTGGAAAGTTTGTCCCTATCACCTCCTGCCATTTTCTGCAGAGGACTAACATGTCAACATCCAGAAAACGAGAAGATTGAGGTTGAGGACAATTAATTGCTATTATGAGGTTGGGATTGCTTTTGGAAAATCTTCTCTCCATCTCTACAATGGTTATGTCCAGAATGTAAAGAGGAGCTCGTTTCAGAGCCTTGCAAGAAGTCAAGGAGGCTTCAGCACGGCCCACAGTGGAAATAACAGGACTGAGCTCATTGTTCTCTTTCTTTTAGCAGCTGGTGCAGGCATGCTGGCTAATGGCAAACTCTCCTCATCCCTCATCTGCTTCAGAGCCTGCAGACATGCACTGACTACTTGTTTGTGTCTGAGTTTAAACTCACAGATCAACCAATATTTAGGAACATTCTGAGCAAATTCTCTGAGACCAGCTCCCATAACATCAGTCCTAGTATAAATGACCAATTTGTTAATGATGCCTTACCAGCCCTTAGGAGTACACTCAATGTTGTTGCCCGCCTGAAACCTAAATTCTTTAGACAAAACAGATTAGCACCGTGGTTTAACGCTGAAACACGTTCTCTTGACCCTTGTGCTATCCTAGGCACTTCAACTTTGGGAGTTGGGTCATCTAGACCCACTAGACAGTGCGCTGAACCTTTTTTCTTTAATGATTTGTGAACCTCGCTGGTGTCCATGATTACATGAAATCTTTCCACCTTTATCCACCTTTGTCATGGTAGGAATAACACGTCAATGTAAGAGTGGGGTCATCTAAGATAGCACAAGGGTTAAACAAGTAACCCATAAACTGAAAAGAGTATGGCATCGCTCCAGTTCAGAGCAGTCTCTGAATACCTGGAAACATAGCCTATTTAATTATTTAAAAAAAGCTCTGCGTAGAGTTAGAACCCAGTTCAACCGAAATATCATAGGATGAAAATAATCCAAGATTTCTTTTTAGCACTATTGCTAGATTAACGTGCAGTCAGAGCTCAGTAGAACCACATGTTCCTGTTTCTCTTAGCTCTGATGATTTTCTTACATTTTTCAACAGTAAAATCTTAAATATTAGACATAAGTTGAATCAAGTTATTCCTACTATCAGCCCAGAGCAGGCTGAAGCGGTAGAAGTGGAGGCATCCATAGAAACCTTTGTAATGTTAGACTGCTTCACTACTGTGGATCAAGCGGAAATAGCATCAATTATTACGTCCTCCAAATCCTCAACTTCTCTGTTAGACCCATCTAGGCTTTTTAAAGAAACCTTCCTCCTAATTAATAATTCCATATTAACATTAATAAATACCTCTCTAGAAATGGGTTACGTGCCACAGTCTTTTAAATATGCAGTTGTTAAACCTCTTCTGAAAAAGCCCAGTTTAGATTCTAGCAACTTGGCCAACTATAGACCAATATCAAACCTCCCCTTTATTTCAAAAATCCTAAAAAGAGTTGTGGTTAGGCAGCTTTACTGCCACCTACAGGACAACAGCCACTTTAAAGACTTTCATTCGGGGTTTAGACCTCAGCACAGCACGGAAACTGCACTAGAGTCTCTAATGACTTGTTATTGGCCTCAGAAAAGGCACTATTTTCTATTCTGGCCCTGTTAGACCTCAGTGCAGTGTTTGACACTATTGACCATAGTATTCTACTCCATAGATTAGAGCATGATAAAGGGATCAGAGGACCTGCCATTCAGAGAAACTAAATGCTTGCATCAGAGACATCAAGACCTGGATGACAATTAATTACCTCCTCTTGAACCCAGAAAAAACTGAGGTCATTATACTTGGTCCTAAAAACCTCAGAGATGCTCTGTCTGATCAGATAGTCTCCCTGGATGGCATAAGTATAGCCCCCAATTCCACAGTTAGAAACCTTGGGGTTTTATTTGACCAGGATTTATCATTTAAGGCTCACATATTTCAGGCGTGTAGAACTGCCTTTTTTCACCTGTGGAATATTGCTAAGATCAGAAATATACTTTCTAAGAGTGATGTTGAAAAACTCATCCATGCGTTTGTTACGTCGAGGCTGGATTACTGTAACTCTTTGTTAGCAGCGTGTCCTAAGAGTTCCTTAAGAAGTCTCCAGCTTGTTCAGAATTCAGCAGGTAGATTGTTCGCAGTAACTAGCAGAAGAGATCACATCACTCCTGCGTTAGTTTCACTTCACTGGCTTCGAGTTGATTCTAGAATCAAGTTCAAGATCCTCCTGTTAACCTATTAGGCCTTACATGGAATGGCCCCATCCTATATCAAAGACGTCATAGTGCCTCACCACCCAAACAGAACACTTCGCTCGCAAAATGCAGGACTGCTTGTGGTTCCTAGAATTAGTAAAAGTACGCTTGGAGGTAGAGCGTTTAGCCACCAAGCCCCTGTTTTATGGAATAAACTCCCAGCTCATGTAAGGTAGGCTGACAGTTTCTACATTCAAAGTTAGACTGAAAACATTCCTCTTTGGACAGGCTTATTATCAGACTAGCTAGTATTCAGAAAATATTTGACTTAATGTTAATGTGTTTAAATTAAACTTAATAACAATAACAATTAGTTGCTAGTAGGCTGCTAGAAGTTTGAAGCTGGGGAAACTATGGTGCTCTGGGGTTCTGTCCTCTTTTAATAATAATAATAATAATCCATTTTATTTAAAGCGCCTTTCAAGGAACCCAAGGACACTTTACAAAAGTGGTGCAGTATGATTCATGTATTGTCCATCTTTCCCTCTCCCCTCCCGGGGAGTGGGAGTGCTTCCAGATTCCAGTTGGCTCATCTGTGCTCCTGTTCCTGACCGTGTACCTCGTCTCTGGCTCGCCTCTACTACTGCTTCTACACCTGGCTGTGGATCCGGTCTCCAGCTCAACTCGCGCCACCGACTGCCCCCCCAACTCCGTCTGGATGAAGCTCGTCTGCTGGACTTTATATATGTAGTTGTAGCATTAGATAAGTTAATTCTTCTCAATGAGTTCTGGTAAATCACCTGTCCGTCCTGAGGGAGGATCCTTCTTTCATGTGGACACCCCTGAGGTTTCTTCCTTTTGTTTCTGAATCTTTCTTTTAAGGAGTTTTTCCTCACCGCGAAGGGGGTTCTAAAGGCAGGGAAGTCCAGTTTAGTTTAGTCTGTTTAGTTAGTTCAATTTAGTATTTTCCTATTGAATTGTATGTATTGATTTTATGTTTTTCTTTTTCCACCAACAAAACGAAGCCCATTGAGATGACTGCTGTTTTGAATTTTGGCTATACAAATAAAGTTGAATTGAAATTGAATTGAAGTACTTCTGAAGCACATCAGAGGTAAAAAATATGAGCCTGCGGCATGCTATTTGCACACTTTAAAGAACCCAAAGCGTTTAGAAGAAACTTTCTTGTTTTAAAAAAAATGATTCCTCAATCACCAGTACCCTGATACCTCTGTGCAGAGGTCAACAGCAGCTGCTCTGTCCTCTGTAACCTCTGACAGGATTCTCATAATAGCATGCTGGTGCTCCACAAGGCACTTGGTCACATCATGATGACTTCTCTGCCTGATCTCCAACAGTCGTTTTAGGGAAGGAACATCATATTTCTGTGACACATAATGACAATGAACAAATTAGTGCAGGGATCCTGATAGATCAAAAAAGCTTTTTGCGCATGGCTTTGCATGCATTGCATGGACCACTGACAAATCCAGAGTTGTTATAGCAGTGGATATAAGGTATATTCTCCCCTACCTTCTTTTGCAATAAAGCCTGAACACCACTCCTGAGCCCACACATGACAGAAGCTCCATAATAGCACTGACTGACAATTTCAGCTGCACTTGAAGCAGAAAGATGCTCAAGAATTTGGTAGGTAATAAATTCTGCATTTAAATGACTGGAATACCTTTTCTTAAATATCTTTACAGAAAAATCTAATCATGAATGTCAGATTCTCCACATTGGATCTGTCTCTGATTCCATCACTTTTGATACAAAATCAGCATGATCTGCTTTGGCATCTGGAAAACTGCAAAGAAATCCATCCCATTATCACTGTACCTCAATCCAAATAGTAATTTCAAATACTGATTGTAGTTGATTTTCTTTATGTTGAAAGAAAGTTTTTCTTATTTCCAAGTCCAGTGATGTGGAATCTCTTCCAATGATCAAACATTCTTTTAGATCAAAAACTCATTTTTAAACTCTGATTATGTTTTCCACTTTCTGCAGCAGTTCTTGGTGTAGAACTGAGACGGCTGCAACCTGCAGTGTCTCTTCTAGTTTTAATGTGAAATCAGTAAGTTGCAGACAGCAGAAATCCACCTGTAGGGGGAGATGTGACTGAGGCTTAACCAGGAGGAAGAGGAGAGACAAGAGGAAGAAGAGATGAAAGAGCAGATGGAGACATTGAGGGAGGAGCTGAGCTGTTAGTGAACTATAGAAGAGACACAAACTTCCACTTTCAACACAGTTCAACACACAAAAGCCAAACATCAGCTTCATCCAACATGCTGTCTGTGCAGACATCTGTGTTCACTCTGCTGCTTCTAGTCATTGGAACAGGTTGATGGGATTCTTTCAAAGATCCATTTCAGCATTTTCTGCTGCAGTGACAGACTCTGCTGTGTACTACTGTGCTGTGAGGCCCACAGTGACAGGAAAGAACAAAACTCTGTACAAAAACCTTCGGAGAAAAAAACAATACTGCACAACATCCACTAGAGGGCGTCACACACTGTGAAAGCAAAGATTGGTCTGTTATTTGACAGATGAAAAAGTCAACAGAGAAATGAAGCAGTAAAGATCAGAGACAGAGCTGCTGTGGAACTAACCTCTTTGATTGGTTGAACTGAACTGGAAAAGAGCTCATTGGCCCCTCCCACTGAACTTCACATCATCCAGTGACATTATTTCTTCCTCATTGAGCTGCAGTGGAAGAACAGAGTACATCTACTGTCTGTGTGTCTTCAAGAACTCCAAAGACATGTTGCTTTACCTCTTTTTGCTTCTATCTCACATTCTAGGTGATTTTAAGAACAGAGATTCAAGTTTGCTTGAAGCTGCTGCATCAACTCATCATCTCATTCTTCTAATGGCTTCTTTTTCTCCACTTTTTCCTGGACTCACAGCGGGAGACTCAATCTCTCCTGATCAAGATCAACTTACAGGAACTGAAGGAAAATCTGTTACAATGAAATGTAACTATCAGACAACTATGAGTGATTTATACCTTTACTGGTACAAACATGATTCTGACCTTCAGGCTCCTCAGTTTATTCTCTGGAAAAGAGCGAAAGGCTATACAGGAGAACATATTCCAGATAAACGATATGAATCCAGAACAACAGACACATTAACTGAACTGACCATCAGAGAGTTAACCCTGGCAGACACAGCTCTCTACTACTGTGCTGTAGATACACAGTGATCCAAAGTGTAGAAGAGGCTGTACAAAAACCTGAAGACAGATATGGGACTACTCTTCAAAGAGGAGGGAAGTGGTTTTCAAAGCACAGCTTCATATCAGATGGATTCTGTTCATTCCTGTTTGATCAGAGTCTCTGTGGTTACAGCTGCTAATGAAACACTGTGGGAGGATTCACATGAGCAGATGATCCACATCAACCAATAAACAACAACATGAAGGTTCAAACACTCACAGTTTATAATCAGAGGTTTGTGGTAACTTAGTTTCTGTTCTCATGAAGAAGAAAGCCAGTAAAAACTGAAATTACCTGTAATCCTTGTGCTTTCTTAGATGACCCCACCCTTACATTGACGTGTTCTCCCTACCATAATAAAGGTGGAGAAGATTTAATATAACCCATGGACACCAGTGAAGATCACAAATCATTAAAGAAAAAAGGTTGAGAGCACTGTCTAGATGGTCTAGATGACCCAACTCCCAACGTTAAAATGCCTAGGATATCATAAGGGTTAAGGGTCTCATGCCACTCTAAGCCTTTCAGAATAACTTGCATGTATATATACATAATAATACTAAACTATAGAATGTTTATTTTATGAAATAACCTTTGTTTTTTTTTGTGAGCTCATTTTCCTACGTGGAAGTGAGACGCTTCGACCTTTGAGACACCGCCTTTCGCTCCTTGTGGGTGTCGCCCATGTCATGACATGAACTTTGGGTCGGCTTTGGCAGTCAGTCTATGTTCTGCCCATAAAAACAAAACGAAACAAAACGTTTATACTGCATAATTTTAGCTGGTTTTGTGATTTACTTACAGGTCTGGCATCTTTATCATTTTGGATTGTAGAAATCGGGCCAGCTCTGAGGTTTAGTCTTCCATATTTCTCACTTTGACACAGGCCATGATTAACCAAAGCTACTGGCACATGTACCAAAATGCCACCATGCAGCGACCTAAATGCCATTCCTGTAGCAAATTAGTGGCCCCCGAAGTATTAAGAATAAGTTCAGATTCAACTGGACTGGACGATTTTTGGACAACTTTGCTTTTGATGTAATTAGCATAATTATGTAAGTAAGTACCTGGTGCTCTCTGTGGAGGAGTGCACAGCTCCCAGCACTTTGTAATCAAGCATATTAGTTGAAGTCTCTCAGTCCTCCTCAGTCTCCTGCTCAGCTGTTCCCACCTTGTGGCGTTCTTTGTAATTAAGTAAATTGCTTTTTGGGAATTCTAGAGACTCCGATTTCTCTTTGGACTTGGGTTTTCGTCATTCCAACCATAACACATATTCTTGTGCAATAAGAATGCGCAAGCAGTGTTAGATTGCGCAACCGTGCAGGGAACATTGCCCAAAGCTACTAGGTGGCTGGCGGCCGGTGGCACTTCATACCGTCATCCAGAGAAATTTATACATCATCATGTCAAAGCTGCCGGCCTGCGATCTGGCTGTGAACGCCCAGCTATCGCCCATTTTGTAATGACAACATCCTCACCTACCTGACTGCCTCTGGACCGGAGCCGACTACATGAGTCGTGAAGGAATTTTTACACAAGCATTGCCTTATGTAAAAAGTGGGCCGTTGTTGTCTCTGCAGATTAAGTGCAGGAGGAACTGTTTCTTCTCGGAACTGATGCCAAAATGAAAACAATGTTGCTGATCACCGCTAGCAGAGAAAGTGTGTGTTGGTGTTGACCTGGGGACAGCGCAGACTCTTCCTGGAAGGGGCTAGTTTCCCGCATTCATATGTATGAATGTGAGGACCCAATCATTGTCATGGATTGGGAGGGGCTGGTGATCGAAGAGCAGGTTTTTAAAGGAATACTCAGAAATGGATCAAGATATCGCTTTGCGGTTATTATTCGTGATGAATTAACATTATAAAACACTTTGAAACTTTAAAAAGATGATTTTGCATGACATAGGCCCTTTAAACCTCTTATCACTGAAACTTATATAAAACACAAATTCACATCCACCTGACTTTATTGTGCTAAAGGAGCCACAAATAAGGGATGAAAGAGCAACAGGACACCATTCCATTCTGGAATATTGTCCACTGGTAAATACAACTTCTATTATCCACCAGAGGGCGACATTGTGAAGTGGGCGGGGCTCTCCTCCAACACTGTGTTCAACATTCAGTCAATAGGAAGTGGTGCTGTGAAGAGAACTATTGTCAGAGTGAATGTTGAACATCAGCTAGTTTCTCCTGTTGATTGAAACCTTGTTGTACAGATGGAACATTGGCTGTGGATTCTTCTTGCTGCTCTTTTCTTTGGTAAGACACAAACATCAACATGTTTCCTCTTCAAACACTCCAACACATTAGTGAGCTGTACATTAAGAGCTGTTAAAGCTGCTGAATGTTGTCCTTTAACCAATCATCTTTATTGATTCATCTCTTCCTCTGCATGTTCTATTTTTCCTCAGAGTGTAAAGGAGAAGACAAAGTGATCCAACCAGGAGGAGAAGTCATTGCTGCTGAAGGAGACTCTCTCACACTCAACTGTACCTTTGAGACCAGTGACACATTCCCAACATTGTTCTGGTACAAACAAGAAGTGAACAGTTACCCAAAGTACATGTTGAAACGTTACTCAAAAACAAAAGAAAATGCTCCAGAGTTCAAGGAAGACAGATTTGATGCTGAGCTCAAAGACAAATCAGTTCCTCTGAAGATCCAGAAGCTTCATGTGTCTGACTTTGCTGTGTATTACTGTGCTCTGCGGCCCACAGTGACAGGAAACAGCAAAACTCTGTACAAAAACCTGCAGACAACTCAGTGTCCTTGAAAAAACACCAGGTGGTGCTATTATTTAGTGAAAAGTTGCATGCCAACAATCAGCAATAATGTGTTCTTTCAAAATTATGCAGATGACACTCAGATCTACATTTTAGTCACAGCAGGTGATTATGGACCAGTTGACTGTTTCTGTCTCCAACAGATCAATGAGTGAATCCAGATCAACTTTCTGCAGATAAACACAGACAGATTTGATTTGAGTTCAAATCATGGACTCAAACCAACTTTGCTGTAATGGCCTGTTCTGTGGACTCAGTAAAGATTCTGTATATCAGCTGCAGTTTTTCTAGAATGCTGATTCTAATTAACGGACTAAACCACAAAGGACTCATTTTAGTTTAGCGCCAATATGAAGGAAAATCTAGTCCCAATTGAGCCAGATCAGTAAATCATATCTAAGGAACACAACATGTTGTTTTATTTTCATTTTTTTTTATTGAATCACCCTAAAGAATAAAGCTTAAACCTGAGGACAGTTTGCTAAAAATAGTTTAATCACATCATTTATATTTATTATAAAACATCTCAAGTCTACTTGAAGGATTCTGAGAACAAAGTGGACACAAACACAAATTGTCTCAGTGATTCACGGAAGTACATCACAGATCACAGAACTGCATAAAGTAGGGGTCTAATCATTAAATTGTACAATTATTTGATACATGTCATTTTTGGGGGTTGTTGTTACAATTCATAGTCGATTTTGGTTCATTTTGAACAATCAGATTCACTGACCTAAAATCAATTCAGGAAATCTTAAGTCAAAAATTCAACCAGTGTGACTCAGAGATAAATTCATGGTACTGAACAGTACAGGTGAAGTTTTTCCAGATTCCTTATATTTCTTGCAAGAAAATCCAGTATGAATTAAATGTGTGAACAAACAAACAAGTAAACAAGAATTCATGTCAAATTCATTCACATTTTAGTTTCCTAATGTTCAGCCAACTGTTGTTTTTCCACATTAAAATAACACAAAGGGAACATTATTAAGACATATTTTTACACACTTTGTGGTCACATGTTTTTGCTAAATTCAAAGTGTTTGAACACACTAGACTGGAATGATGGTTTGATTATTTTGTACCTTCTTTTTTTAAAATCTTATTTATTTATTTTAATACTTTGTGTCACTTTTATTCATTCATTTTTAAGTTTATCTTTGGTTTAGTTTTCTATGTTTTTTATTTATTTTTATGTATTTTTGTCACTTTTTTATTTATTGTTAGTCTATATGTTTAGCTATTTATTCTCTTTTCATTTTCATTTTTATATTTTTTGTTTAGTTTTTAGTTTAGTTCTGAACACACAGCATGGCTTATAGCTAGACCTTATGGCTAGAGCAGTTAGAATTACGGCTCCGCACAGCGGAAGCTAAGCCGGCTAGCCAGGTCTTCACAGCAGCCGGGAAATACACACGGGTTTGCACCGGTTGGGAGGAAACATATTGCTAAACGCAAAAACTTAGAGCACCCGAGACTCCATTTTAGTAATAGGTTCTCCCCCCTCAGTGACACACCCGCTGAACCCTCAACTCTGGCTATAGGCTCCTCTGAAGTGGAGAAACGTGGAGCTCGCAGCGACTACAGTCTGGTGTTATCCGGGGGCCAGAGTTGGTGACATCGAGGGGAACCTTAGGATGTTAGCTCAGAGTAAGTCCAGGTTCCGTCGAGTCATGATTCACACAGGCGCTAATGATGCCCGACAGGGACAATCAGAGGTTCTTAACCCTTGTGCTATCCTAGGCACTTTAACATTGGGAGTGGGGTCATCTGGACCCCACAAGACAGTGCGCTGAACCTTTTTCTTTAGTGATATGTGATCTTCACTGGTGTCCATGGATTACATGAAATCTTTCCACCTTTATCCACCTTTGTCATGTTAGGGATAACACGTCAATGTAGGGGTGGGGTCATAGGATAGCACAAGGGTTAAGTTAAACGTAGCTTTGGTGTGTAAACTGGCTAAGTCAATGTCAGACACTGTTTCTCTGCTCCCCTGCCAAGGAAGAGGAAGAACAGATGAAAGCAGATGGAGACATTGAGGGAGGAGCTGAGCTGTTGGTGAACTATAGAAGAAACATATCTTCCACTTTCAACGCAGTTCAACACACAAAAGCCAAACATCAGCTTCATCCAACATGCTGTCTGTGCAGACATCTGTGTTCACTCTGCTGCTTCTAGTCATTGGAACAGGTTGATGGGATTCTTTCAAAGATGCATTTCAGCATTTGATGTTTGCCCATCACTGATCTGATCTGATTAGACTGAGGACAGAGACATCAGAGAAATGAAGCACTGAAGATCAGAGACAGAGCTGCTGTGGAAGAACTAAACATTTTGATTGGTTGAGATGAACTGAAAAAGAACTCATTGGCGCCGACCCACTGAACTTCTCCCTCATTGTGCTGCAGTGGAAGAACAGAGTTCATCTGCTGTCTGTGTAGCTTCAAGAACTCCAAAGACATGTTGCTTTACCTCTTTTTGCTTCTATCTCACATTCTAGGTGATTTTAAGAACAGAGATTCAAGTTTGCTTGAAGCTGCTGCATCAACTCATCATCTCATTCTTCTAATGGCTTCTTTTTCTCCACTTTTTCCTGGACTCACAGCTGGAGACTCAATCTCTCCTGATCAAGATCAACTTACAGGAACTGAAGGAAAATCGGTTACAATGAAATGTAACTATCAGACAACTAGGAGTGGTGTATATCTTAACTGGTACAAACATGTTTCTGACCTTCAGGCTCCTCAGTTTATTCTGTTTAATGGAGCAAAAAGGTGGAGCAACAGTGAACTTATTCCAGATAAACGATATGAATCCAGAACAACAGACGCATCAACTGAACTGACCATCAGAAAATTAACCCCGGCAGACACAGCTCTCTACTACTGTGCCATAGACACACAGTGATCCAAAGTGTAGAAGAGGCTGTACAAAAACCATTGAAACTATTTGAATCAACAGAAAATGCCTTCTTAGCACAGCTCCAACATAAAGCCTCATGTTCTGATGCGAAGCTCCTACACCTCCTGTTGTGGTTTGTTCTTCAGTTTGCAGTAAAAACAAAGAATTTTTCCACTGTTGCAAACTTAAAAGCTCAGTAAAGTTGATAAGTGGATGACCTGTCATCTGAGGAGGAGGAGC
>CM074494.1:13392191-13408449 GCA_037389245.1 Oryzias sinensis | reverse complement strand
GCTGTGCAGCCCACAGTGACAGGAAACAACAAAACTCTGTACAAAAAGCTGCAACAACAAAACAAAACAACATCCACTAGAGGGCGCTCTGACACTAAAAAGGTTCATGTGTTGAGAAAACAAAACTGGTCAAAGTATACAAAGTTCTTGTGAGAACATAATTATGTTGTAGGACACAAATGTACAAGATCAACTTGGTGCAAATTAAAAGATAACAAACAAAATAAATAAACTGAAATAAACACTACTGTGTTTTATTTTGATAAAAAACAGTTTATTTTTACATAAAACAAGATTTGGAGAGAACTGATAAGAAATAAAGTTTCACAGCTTAAGTGTTTGTAAATATTTTGGAACTCCCAACAAACCCAAATTTTATCTTAAAATCCTCCTGTGTTTCTTTTTTTTTATTTGCAGAAACAAATTTTCAAAAAAACATTAAAGGAAGAATTACCAACATGCCACCAATGAGGACCAGCAAAAAGAAGACTAAAAAGAGGATCCAGAACTGTGGAACTAATAAATGGTTCTTCATTGCCTTTTCTGTAAAATATTTGCCCAATGTGACAGAGCTAACAAATTTAGAGTGTACTTAAAGTATGAAATGATGGATGCAAATCAAGAGAACTCTAAAGTTTTACACTCAACGATTGTTTCCACAAGCTGGACTTTTGAAAAGATTCAGAATCGATGGTTGTCCTGTGGTGACTGACTGTTTCCTGTGTGTGTGAGGAACCACCGAAGATCTTTGCACTGGTTAATGCTGCTATGCTGAAGAAAGTGACTCATCCACTTGTCCTCTTCAGCTCATCCCAACCTGTCTTCAAAGAAACTATGATTTCTGGGAGGAGATCCTGAACAAAAACCTTCACACACGTATGTTTGCATGAAAACTTCTGTGTAAAGGAAGATGGCTGATTGACTCTGATGTGACTGTGACTTTAGGAAAGTATTTAAAATGCCTATATAATGTCAAATGATTTTTTAAAGCTTTTAAGTGTATTATGATGTTCATTTCTCAAGAGAAACCCAAAAGTGATATTTTGATCCATTCTTGCATATCTGAGTCTTGCTCTATAAACCTACTCTCTTAGCAGTAGCCCCTCCCAACCCACGAAAACGAGCAGATTCTCAGATTGTGACATAGACAAGTGAGGAACAGCCCCTTCCAGGAAGAGTTTGTACTGCCACCACCGCCCCCCAGGCTAACACACTTTCTCTGCTGAGCCAACATTTGGCAAAAATACTTTGATTTTATATGTACAATTTCCACATCTATCTTTGCAAAAGTTTGGATTCAATTCAATTATATAATACAAGAGTTGTCTCAATGTGTTTCATACCAGTAATTAAAAAAAATAAATATATGTAAAATAAACATGAAATCATAAATAACATTAAGTCATAGAATTCAATAGATAGTGGTTAAAGTGTGGGTGACATGGCCTATTTTAATAAGCCAAAATATAGTAAATAGTCTCTATTTCATGTTGCGATTGTTTTTAATATTTTTCGAAAAAGAATAAATAGCGAAAAACGCAATATAAACAACGAGGACGGCCGCCGGCTTCACGCATTCCGCCGACTTCGCGCCGCCATGTTTGTGACGTAACGAAAGGCAGACAACATGGCTAGCACCGATAGCGAAGCACAGAGTGATGCTACCGTCTCTATTAGCGATTTATCATCAGATGAACAGAAAGATGAAGAGGAAAGTTGCGGAGATTATCATGATGATGAGTCACTTTTGCAACCGTATCGATTCGAACCCTTTTGCGAAAGTGAGGAGGATATAGCAGAAAGTAGTAGGTCTAGTGATGCCGATGACGATAGCCAGCATGAAGATTCGGCTAGACTCCAGTAAGTCTAAAAAATGTATAAAATTAAATTACTCCACTTACCCAAAAATATACTCAAAATGTCCCCTTTTGGCCTAATCTAAACAAAGGTAAACACTGGTTTTCAACCCAATTAACAAAATAAATGTCACAAAATAAAAGTTTCCCAGATATTACTACTCTTTAGTTAACAAAGTCACTGTATACCATTAACAACTGTGGAACATTAACAGTTTTACCTGTTTGAACCAGTTTGAAACCTTTTCTCGTGCGCACACGCGCTCACACACACACACAGTTCAGTTTACTCACGGTACCGGCACCTCAAAAGCAAAAGAAAAAAAAACGTTGCAGGCCTGTTGCTTCTCTTGCAAAACATTGAGTGCGTTGAAATACTCCAGTTGGATCCAAGGACAACAGAAAACACGACTACTTCGCCTCAATGTGATCCATCGTGATGCACACTAGCTAGCTTAGCAGCCTCCGCTCCCGACCGACTCCAGCGCCGTCCTCTCCGACCCAGAAAACGGCTCGCTCGCTTCCAGCTCACCCGCCTTTCCTCGACTTAGAAGCCAAGATCCTCCTCCCAACTCTCCGTTCAAAATTCTTCGTTTGTGTCCCGGTTTTTGTCCCTTCGAAAACGCAGACTTCTCTCCTGCAGATCTGGAGGGAAAAATCCTTCGCCGTCCACCTTCTTGAACTTTCCCCTTTTCAGCAGCGTTTCTTGTTTTGGGAATTTTATACACAGATACACTTTCACTAGATGTATTGCTACATCCAGCTGCCACACAACGACTTGGCATGTTGATGATTAACAGATTTAAACACGAGAGAAACGAAGACTACCTGTTTTGTTTACATGCTGTCCGAAGCGGAACTGCGAAAGTCAACGCCTTTCGTTACGTCACAGGTCATATCGGGTTCACTTCCAGCCTGCCCTCTTAGCGGCAGATCCAAATCTCTGATTCCTTCGAAAGATGTCTATTATTCATATGCTTCGGATTTTTTTCGACGCGAACTATTGGTATCAATAGAATCAGCGTTTAAAGGGCTTTTTTATTTGACAAAGTTGTTCAAAGCATGGCATCCACACTTTAAACTATTAAACAGACTAGGCTAAACTGGGCATGGCTGCCTTTAGACTCTCCTTCTGGATGTTGATTGTTTTCATGGGTGAAACATAGACACACTACCAAGGCCGGCTCTAGGTTGATGTCATAAAATAAGCGGCAACTAAAAGGAAGAAAGTCGGTGTCTAAGATATCTAGTCACCTTACTTCCAGGCTAGAAAGGAACTCAGAAAAATAATTAATATTTTCTTTTAAAAAATTGTTCTTTTGTGTGCCAAAAGTAATATATTATCTTAAAATTGGTTTTGTTGACTATGAAAGGCTTAAGAATAGCCTGATGTTCAACAAGATGAGAATCCAGCCGACACATCAGGAAGAGACGAGCAGGAAGCTACAGATTAATTTCATGCTGGGCCTTTTAGAGCTGCAGTGAATAGTCTACGATATTCATGTAAAGCAGCGATTCCCAACCTTTTTACATGATGAACTGATTTGATGTCAGACAATGTTTTCACCAACTGGTCTTTAAGGTGTGATTGGTAAATAAAACAAGAGAAAAAACAATGTAATTGGCACAAAAAACTGGAGTTGCATTGTAAGATCAGTTAATATAAACACAAAGATTAACTCTATAAAAACTTTCACCAAACTTTGTCAAAATCAGCATCTTAAGTATCAGTTCAATCTGTGCTTTAATTCAAGTTGGAACTTTGGTTCTCGTGATATTAAGATCTCTGTGCCTGAATCATGTTTAAATTGTTGTGTCTGTCTGCCATGAACCCATGAAAGTTTTAAAGCCTTTTTAGTCACTGCTTTTGTTTTTCTAGATTTTGATTTTGATTTAGATTCAATCTGAAAGTCAAACAGGATTTTTTGTGAATTTAATTTTGGTATCACATCTTGTCATTTACTGCATGTTTATAATCAGAGACTTTAGGAAGAGTCATGAGCAGATTTTCTCAGAAAAATGTTTCACATATCAGCTTTTTGTTTCTGGCTTTGTTCCACAGAAACAAACCACAGCAGCAGGAGGAGGAGCTTCACAGCAGAACATGAAACTTCATGTTGGAGCTGAAGAGCTGCTGTGTTCTCTCTGTTCTTCATTCAGTACCAGTCAAAAGAATGTTGCTGCTTCTCATCTGGATGATGATGGTCTCCTTTCAAACTGGTAAGTCATCAAAACATGCAGATGGAAAGGAGATGATGGACAGGAGAAACATCTGGACATGTTTGAACTGATTTACTTTGAGATGATAAAAGTCAGATTAAAGATTAGAATCCAAATGTCATGATGAAATCTATCTTTGTTGTTTCCAGGATCCTCTGAGGATTTACTGAAACCATTGAAAGATGAACTGATGACTTTGGAAGGAGACACTGTCACTCTCTCCTGCAAATATTCTGGTACCATCCAGGAATTCTTCTGGTACCAACAGAAGTCCAGTTCATCTCCACAATTTCTGATTAGAGAATATTCAGAAGAAACTGAGAAGTTCTCAGTGAAACACAACAAAGAGAAAAAGGAGTTTCATGTGAAGATCTCCTCTGCTGCAGTGACAGACTCTGCTGTGTACTACTGTGCTCTGCAGCCCACAGTGACAGGAAACAACAAAACTCTATACAAAAACTTGCAGAGAAAACACAATACTACACAACATACACTAGATGGCGACTTACACTATGAAAGCTCTGATTGTTCTGTCATTTGACAGATGAAAAAATCAACAGAAATGAAGCAGTATAGCTCAGAAACAGAGCGGCTGTCGAAAAAATAAACTGTTTGATTGGTTGAACTGAACTGGAAAAGAGCTCATTGGCCCCGCCCACTGAACTTCAGATTATCCAGTGACATTATTTCTTCCTCATTGTGCTGCAGTGGAAGAACAAAGTTCATCTGCTGTCTGTGTGGCTTCCAGAACTCCAAAGACATGTTGCTTTACTTCTTTTTGCTTCTATCTCACATTCTAGGTGAGTTTAAGAACAGAGATTCAAGTTTGCTTGAAGCTGCTGCATCAACTTATCATCTCATTCATCTAATGGCTTCATTTTCTCCACTTTTTCTAGGACTCACAGCTGGAGACACAATTTCTCCTGATCAAGATCAACTTACAGGAACTGAAGGAAAATCTGTTACAATGAAATGTAACTATCAGACAAGTAGCAGCGACCTTTGGCTTCACTGGTATAAACATGATTCTGATCTTCAGGCTCCTCAGTTTATTCTCTGGAAAGGAGCAAAAGGTGACACAAGTGAACATATTCCAGATAAACGATATGAATCCAGAACAACACACATATCAACTGAACTGACCATCAGAGAGTTAACCCTGGCAGACACAGTTCTCTACTACTGTGCTGTAGACACACAGTGATCCAAAGTGTAGAAGTGATATGGTGCCGCTGTCAGACTCCTCCCCCTCTCCCCTCCACTTGGCTGCTTCTCCCAAAGCACAGTTTCATATCAGATGGATTCTGTCTATTCCTGTTTGATCAGAGTCTCTTGTGGTTACAGCTGCTAATGAAACCCTGTGGGAGGATTCACATGAGCAGATGATCCACATCAACCACTAAACATCTACATGACTCACAGTTCATCATTACAGACTTTGATAAGGTTCAGATAAGAAGAGGTCGGTGAATATTGAAAATGGCCTAGAAAACTTGCATCATGCCATTCTAAGCCTTCAGAATAAACTTTTCTGGACTGAGAGGGCTGAGGTCTTTCCAGGCATCTGTTTCAGCCACACCTCTAGATCCTGGTGGTGTGGATCAGGGAGTCAATGTCACGCCGCCTAGCATATAGCTTGATGTCATCCATACATATATATAAAACAATAACTAAATAAATAACTAAAGAACATTTATTTTAAACATTTTTTGTGATCTATTTTGCATGAAGTGACACACTTTGACCTTTGAGATAATCGGGCCACTCCAAACTTATGTGTGAGCAACGCAATTTATGTCTCTCTGTCTGTGTCTGAGTGTGCTTTTTTTCCCAACAGCTTCTGTGGTGTATGCTCGCTTTGATTAATGCCTCGTTCTAAACAAAAATAGTGACTCAGTTGGCAATAATAATCATAAAACTCGCGCTCACAGCTCACGACACCTATCCTCAAAAGTTAAGGCACACAGCCTTATTTAGTCGGTCCACTTGGCGGTACCTAAACTTATGCCTACACTTCACGCTTATATTGCCATCCCTACACTGCCATTCCAATTGCGGAAGGAAGGCTCACACTCGCAACCGCGCGCGCCCACACTTTTTCCCGTCCACGAAGGATGACTCGCACGCGCAGCGCCTTTACTGCAGGCGCTGTTCTGTTCAACGTGCTCGCGCAGCAGTCAGACTGCAGCCGTGTTTCAATTCTTCCTGTTGGCTCTCGCGCAGCCGTTGTCTCTCTCGCGGCCCGGGAACTCTCTCCCGACGCTGCGGCCGTCAAAGACATCCTTCTTCTCCACACACCGAGTTTGCTACTTAGCTCTCACAAATGGACACAGGAAACAATTTCTGTCAGCGTGCGGTACCCACTCACCATCTTTCTCCTTCACTCACAGATGAGGGATCCTGTTTTCCTTTATTCAACTGCACGTGTGCCAACGTTTACATGTGCTGACGTAATTACGTATACTAGAACAAAGATTGTCTATAATGACAGACATCGCACTCTAACACCCCCACTCGATGATGTTTCAAATCAAGAACATTACATCCTAAAACATGTATGAACAGAACCTTTCCATTTTGCTTTTGTAGCAGACTTTGTGAACACGTCATTACCATACTTCTGTTGACAGTAAAACCACTTCAACTTTTCCTCTAATACAGTTGGACCTTATAAGTGGTACTTAATGTCCATGCTTACTTCTCTGGCGTTAACAGGATTTTGGCTGTGACTTAATAGTCCCTTTTGATTGTCCTCAAAAATTTTAGTTGTAGTGTCCTGAAAGCTATAGTCCATATCTTTCAATAGCTGTGTGAGGTAAAAGAGCTCCTGACTGTGCCTGGGCGCCATGTATTCTGCCTCACATGTCGACAGTGCTACTGTCTGCTGTTTCTTGGTTTTCCATGAAATGACAGCACCATCTTCATTTAAACTGAAACAGTAACCTGTGGTGCTTTTCCTCTGTCATCTGGATCGATAGCCCTGTCTGCATCAGAGTAACCAGTCAGTCCCAGTTTGTTGACACTTCTTTTATAACACAACTCAATGCCTTTGTCCTTTCTAAATACTCCTGTTGACATGTTTCACCGCTGTCATGTGTTTTTCTCTAGGATCTGAGAGATATTGTGATAATTTACTCACAATCCAACTGATGTCTGGTCTGGTGCAGCTCATGATGTAAATGAGGCTGCCCAACATTTCCCTGTATTTTCTCTGATTTGTTGGATCTTCTTCTGAGTGAGATCACATTTGCTTCACTGGGGTAGGATCTGCTTTTGCAGTCATGCATCCTTAATCTTTCCAGAATTTTTCAATGTATCTGGATTGATTCATTTTAACCGTATCTGCAGTTTGGGTAAAATCAATGCCAATAAAATGAGAGAGTTGTCCCAAATCTTTCATTTTGAACTTATTTTTCAGTTTTTCCTTGACTTCTTCCATACCCTTCTCATTGCTCGCAGCAACAATGATGTCATCCACCCATACCAACAATATTAATTTTCTTTGTCAGACTGTTTATGTAAACACAGTTATCGTTTGACTCGGACAAAATTCATTTTCAGTCAAAAATCATGGAGCATCAAGTCTCCAGTTCTAGATTGTTTTAGGCCATAAATTGATTTGTTTAACTTACATACCAGTTCCTCCCTTTTTCAGACTTACGTGAAAACCTTGTATGCTCCATACAGTTCAAAGTCGATGGGTGCATGTAGGTATATGGCCTTAACGCCTAACTGATGCAGTTTAAGGTCATATTAGGTTAAGTAGTTGCATTAGCATGCGTAGTGATGTCAGACTAGCAGTTGGAGAAAATGTTTTGGAGTAGTCTAGTCCTTCGACTTGTGTGTACCCCTTTGCTACGTATCTAGCCTTGTATGTTTCATTCCCTTTTTCATCCTCTTTTATAGCATAAACCCACCTTCCCCCCACTGTCTGTCTACCCTCTGGTAGTGGTACAAGAGTGAAGGTGTCATTTTCCTTGAATGAAACCATCTCATCCATCATAGCTTTTCTCCACCTGTGTGCCTTCTCTGACGCTACAGCCTCCTCATAGCTCTGTGGTAACCCAACAGTCATCCTGTAACAGTAGTCAACACTTAGTTCACTGTTCTGTACTGCACACTCATAGTCTTCCAAATATTTGGGTTTCTTTCTCACTCTGTCTGATGTACGCAGTTTGGGCATTGAAATTGTCTCTTGGTTGTCAGTCCTTATCTGTTCTGATTCTGACTGAATGTCTTTGGTTGGCCCTCGTACGTGCTCTACAAAGTAGTCTCCCATTTGTTCTGTGTCAGCCCGCGCCTGACTCTCTGGTCTTTTCTTTTGTGATGAAGTGAATCAAATCTGTGTTTCTGCACACTCTTGGTTTCTGGAAAACACTATGTTTGTGAGGGAGAACGCTGATCAAAACTAACAAAATCCTCTTTGCTCTAGGAGTCTAACTTTTCTTGTTTGTTCGTGACACACACACTCTGAGCGAATTTTCTCATTCTGATAGATCTGGTCTTTTACCAGTGAATAGAAAATATGGTGTCTCCCCTGTTCTTTTACAGTAACATCGGTTTCTTATCACTGTAGCCATCCTGGCTGCATAAGGCCATAACTCTTTGGGTAAGCCTGATTCAATGAGCATACACCTCACCATTTCAAACACTGTTCTCCAGTTCCTCTCTGCTGTCCCATTTTGATGGGGGGAGTATGGAGCTGACCTTTCATGTTTTATCGTTGTCTCTCAGCAGTGTCTGATACTTCGCGCAAACTCAGTCCCATTGTCTGATCTGAGACGCTTTACTTTACCATAGGGTGCAATGTTCAAAACTGTTTTGTAGCTTCAACCGCTTTGTTTTTGTTTCTTAGGAAGTACACATAAATAGCACCTGAAAAGTCATCAGTGAAAGTAATCGCATTACTTGTACTTTCAAATGACTTGGTGCAATAGGGCCTTGTGTCTGTGTGCACAAGTTCTAAATGGAGCTTTAGCCTGGCATCACCTCTCTGCTTGGGTTTGAGTAAATTCTGTCTGTAGACAAATCTCACATTCACCTGGTTTCTTAGCTTTCTCTCTGATTTTCATCCCATCCACAACAGACTCAAGTTTAAGCACATCACCATAATTACAGTGACCCAATACTTCATGCCAGGTTTTTAGATCAAAACAGGTGTTACATTCATCATTATTGTCATCATCTGGTTTCTCTCTAAGGCCTCCAGGTAATACAGTCTGCCTTTTACCTTCATGCTGCATGTTGTTCCATCAGGAAGAATCATCTTGCTGTTGCTCTTCTCAAAATGGAATTTAGCTCCCTTAGAAGCTGCAGCCTCCACAGACAAGATGTTCTGTGAGTATTCAGGAATCAGCAGAGCACATGAAAGAGTGACGCTCACCACCTTCTTGTCGCTGACTAACTCGATCTGGGCCGCTTTCAGGGGACACTCCTAGTTTTCTCGCGGGCGCCTGCTAACTCCATCACGTGATTCGTTGGATGAAAAGTTTTGTCAAACCTTATGAAGGCCTTTTCATCTGTCACAATGTGCGCAGAAGCACCGCTGTCCACCAGAAGACCTTTCCGTGGTGTAGACTGAGATGCATATCCATCCACCTTTAGAACGAATGAATTTTGCTCCTCCTGATCTTCACTCTCTGGGAACCCTAGATCCTGCCCACGGTTTTCTGTCACTATTAAAACTCCTTACCTGCCAAACTCGTCCTCCTCTGTGTTTCTTCCGGGTTCCAGCGTCTGGGTCGAAAAGTGTTCTGTAGCCATGACAAGAAGAGGCTGTACAAAAACCTGAAGACAGATATGGGAATACTCTTCAAAGAGGAGGGAAGTGGTTCTCAGAGCACAGCTTCATATCAGATGGATTCTGTTCATTCCTGTTTGATCAGAGTCTCTGTGGTTCCAGCTGCTAATGAAACACTCTGGGAGGATTCACATGAGCAGATGATCCACATCAACCAATAAACATCTACATGAAGGTATAAAGACTCACAGTTCATCAACACAGACTTTGATGTCTGTGATGAAGCCGGTAAATATTGAAATGGCCTAGAAAATCCTGTATCATGCTATTCTAAGCCTTTCAGAATAAACTTTTCTGGACTGAGAGGGCTGAGGTCTTTCCAGGTATGTTTCAGCCACACCTCTAGATCCTGGTGGTGTGGATCAGGGAGTCAATGTCACGCTCGCTCTTAGCATATAGCTTGATGTCATCCATATATATATAAAACAAAAACTAAATAAATAACTAAAGAACATTTATTTTAAACATTTTTTTGTGATCTTATTTTCCTACATGGAAGTGACACACTTCGACCTTTGAGACACAGCCTTTCACTCCGGGGAACCTATGTGTGAGCAACGCAATTTATGTCTCTCTGTCTGTGTCTGAGTGTGCTTTTTTTCCCAACAGCTTCTGTGGTGTATGCTCGCTTTGATTAATGCCTCGTTCTAAAACAAAAATAGTGACTCAGTTAGCAATAATAATCATAAAACTCGCGCACACAGCTCACGACACCTATCCTCAAAAGTTAAGGCACACAGCCTTATTTAGTTGGTCCACTTGGCGGTACCTACACTTATGCCTACACTTCACGCTTATATTGCCATCCCTACACTGCCATTCCACTGCAGAAGGAAGGCTCCTATACTCGCAGTCTCGCGCGCTGCCCACACTTTTTCCCGTCCACGAAGGATGACTCGTGCACGCGCAGCGCCTTTACTGCAGGCGCTGTTCTGCTCAACGTGCTCGCGCAGCAGTCAGACTGCAGCCGTGTCTCAATTCTTCCCCAAAGTGGATGCGCGCACACACAAGGACACAGTCAACATAACATAAAACCCTAACAAGTAAAGAAAGGATAGACTTTCTGTGTGGCATACTCACTTCAAGCAATGAACCTCGTTATTTGATGAGGGTCCGACGTCACCGAGGGCACCACCAGATCCAAGGGCAGGGCCGCCGATCCTGAAGGCGGATGTGTCACTGCTGAGGCTGTGATCCCAGACCGCTAGCGGTTTTCGGGCGGTGTCCAAGGCACGCGTCGACCGGCTCAGAAGGACCAAATTTGAGGAAACTGGAGATTCTAAACAGGACTGTAAAATAGGTAAATTAGGCTGGTTCGTTCCTTTCAGTTTCCTGCACACAGAAATAAATGAATAATGACTCAGAGAAAAAACTTAGCTTTTGTAGGTTTACTCCGCACAAAGAGCACAAATTTGTACGCAGGGTTACAGAAAGATGAACAGAGTTGTTACATCAGAGTCCGAACAAAGGAGCTCAGAAAAAGGCTTGGTATATATACTGTAGTGACGGTCACACACCCATTCGTCTGCTGTCAGGTCTAGCAGCGCAAAGGATTATGGGATGCAATTTCTTCTGCTGGTTTTGGCCTGATCTGAGTGGGTGTGTGGGTTTAATCTGTGTGTTTTATGTCTGACTGTTCTTCCGTTCAATGTTAGTTATTTTACCCTGGTGGTTTATTTTGTCCTGCATCGTAAGTGAGGAGGGGGGCGAGGAGAATGACCCCACTGCATGTCACACTATTCGAGGTCAATAAAAAGAAACCAGTTCTGCAAAGTTCCTATCTCTGCCTCGTTCTTCGTAGCGTTGCTACATTGGTGTCAGAAACGGGATTATGGAGCAAGACAGAATGGATAGAGAGACCGCTCGACTGCGCAGCGAAAGAGCAGCATGGCTGGCTGAGAAGTGGAGAGAACCTGGCCTCCCCGACGGAGCAAGCTGCGGACATCCACGCTTTGTGGATACGACGCCGAAGAGCGACACTCCTGGCAGGTCCCGGATCTGCAGCTCAACTGAGCAGCAACTCGCTGCCGCTGCTGTTCCCAAATCCACTGTCAAGTTGCCGAAGTACGACGGAACTAATCAGCTGGAACTGTACCTCAAGCAAGTCCGAATTGCAGCGGCACACAACGGATGGAGGGAAGAAGAAACGGCTACTCACCTGGCGCTGGCCCTGGAAGGACGAGCACAGCAGATACTGATGGACCTGGCACCGGCGGAGGAGCGGGACCTGGGCGCCCTAACCACGGCCCTGGAACGGCGGTTCGGCCGGTGCGCGTCAGAGACGCACGAAAGAGAGCAGCTGACCAGTCGCTGCCGTCGTGATGGAGAGAGCCTAGGCACCCTAGCTGCAGACATTCAGCTACTTGTCCGGCGGGGTTACCCCCGATTTTCTTCAGGAGCGCAGGAAGAGTTAGCTCTCCATGCGTTCCTGCAAGGACTCACACCTGAACGGCTCCGCCAACACGTCCGCCTGGCCACGCCCCAGACACTGGAGCAAGCAATCCGGGAAGGAGAACGAGCAGAGGCCATCCTCTCCACTTCACGTGTGGTGCCCGGCACTCAGCCTTGCGTGAGAATGGTCAACTATGAGGAGGAGGAGGCAGAAGACATCTTCAGCGTCCAGTCATCGACGCCACGGCCGTCTCAGCGCCATCCATTGGCCTCCCGACGTCAGCACCGTTCCTCTGATCGTTGTTACCGGTGTGGGGAGCCTGGGCACATCGCACGCAACTGCCCTGCGCCAGCACCAAAGACCAGAGCAGCTTCGCCGGGAAACGACAACGGGATGACCAGGTGAAGGGGCTGCCATCCCACCCACCAACGCCCCTTCAAGGCCGATGCACTCTGGTTGGACGTTTGGGGTATACCAGAGGACTTTATCTGAGTTGCCAGCTGGAAGATCAACTGTGTCAAGCGTTAGTGGACAGCGGGTCCACCATATCTCTTGTGCGGCGGGGGGTTCTGCCAGGCACCGCTGGTTCCCTTCTGGAATCATGGACCCCCACCGGCACCCAGCTAATGACTGTGACTGGAGAAAAAGCGGGGCTGGTGGCGAGGACGCTGCTGCGGATCCAGGCCGGAGGACAGGACATTGTGCATGAGTTCTGGCTGGCCAACATTACGGAGCCCTGCATTATTGGCCTCGACCTCATGTCCCGCTGGAAGGCTTGCGTTGATGCTGCCCGGGCAACCATCACCATCGGAGGCGAGACTCTGATGCTCCAACGCGGAAGAAGGAAGAGCGGCGATTCCAGAACGACTCCTGCCGCCAGCAGCGCCGCACCAAGCGCTTTCATGGTTCCGGTGAGTGCAGCTTCCACCAGCAAAACATCTCCTGAGACAAAGAAAGCAGTGCAGGATCTGTTGCAACGTAGCAGCAAAGACTTAGACCCCCAGCAGATCCGACACCTTTCGGATCTCCTTACAGATTTCATGGACATTTTTGCTGCCAAAGATGAAGACTGCACGCAGACGGGGCTGGTTCAGCACCACATAGACACCGGTTCGGCCCCGCCCATCCGGCTACGCCCACACAGGCTTGCGCTCGCCAAGCGCCAGGCTGCGGAGGACATGATCCGTCAGATGGCTGCAGCTGGAGTAATCGAGCCATCCAGTAGCCCGTGGGCGGCACCGGCTGTCTTAGTAAAAAAGAAAAACGGAGACTGGCGGTTCTGTGTGGATTATCGGCGCCTGAACAGTGTCACCAAGAAGGACTCCTACCCCCTCCCTCGGATCGACGACGCTCTGGACTGGATCACCGGATCCAGCTGGTTCAGCTCCCTCGATCTTAGGAGCGGATACTGGCAGGTGGAGCTAGCCCCCGATGCTAAGCCGAAGACTGCCTTCACCATCGGACAAGGTTTGTGGCAGTTTCGGGTGATGCCGTTCGGGCTCTGCAACGCACCAGCCACGTTCGAGTGGCTGATGGAAAGGGTCCTGGCTGGCGTGCCCCGGAACCGCTGCATCGTCTACCTGGATGACCTGCTGGTGCATGCAGACAGGTTCGAGGCGGCTGTGAATAATCTGCGGGAGGTGTTTGCTGCAATTAGACAAGCTGGACTAAGACTTAACCCAGCCAAATGCAGCCTCCTATCAAAGAGACTGAGTTCCTGGGACATGTGGTCAGCGAGAAGGGCGTTGCCACCAACCCAGCCAAGGTGGCAGTCGTGAAGGACTGGCCCGCCCCCACCAACGTCGGTGAGTTGCGGAGCTTCCTTGGATTAGCCTCTTATTACCGGCGTTTCATCCGAGGCTTCGCCACTATTGCCAGCCCTCTTCACCAGCTAACTAACAAGGGACAGCAGTTCAGGTGGACTGATTCCTGCGCTGCCGCCTTTGACCAGCTCCGAGGGGCGCTGACAGCGGCACCGGTCCTGGCGTTTCCAGACCCCCGTCGCCCTTTTATTGTTGACACGGACGCCAGCAATACAGGGGTCGGAGCAGTCCTGTCGCAGCAGGGGGAAGAAGGAGAGCGGGTGGTGGGCTATTTTAGCCGTGCCCTGAGTCGTGTCGAGAGGAACTACTGCGTGACGCGGCGGGAGCTGCTGGCTGTGGTTCAAGCGGTGCAACACTTCCGGCCGTATCTGCAGGGCTGCCACTTCACCCTGCGGACTGACCATGCCTCCTTGACCTGGCTTCTAAATTTCAAACATCCAGAAGGACAGGTGGCCCGGTGGCTGGAGACTTTGCAAAGCTACGACTTCGACATCCAGCATCGGGCTGGGCGTTGCCATGGCAACGCTGACGCGCTCTCCAGACGGCCGTGCCTGACAGCAGAATGCCGTTACTGTCACCGCCAGGAGGAGCGGGACGACGATGTTCAGACTGTGGCTGCTGCAACGACCAAAGATGTTCCGGAGCTGTCCCCAGAGCAGCTGAGGCAGCAGCAAGAGGCCGATGCGGTGCTGGCTCAATTGAGGAGCTGGCTGCAGGCGGGGCAACGGCCGGAGTGGAATAAGGTCGCAGCGCAGGGTCCGGAGCTGAAGTCCTACTATTCCCAGTGGACTAATGTCGAGCTCCACAACGAGGTGTTGTACCGGCGGTGGCAGGTTCCGGATCGGGGGGAGGACATCCTCCAGCTGTTGGTGCCCCGAGCGACCCGCTCCCAGGTCCTTCAACTGGTTCACGGTTCCACCGGAGCAGGTCACTTTGGGAACGCCAAGACCCTGCGTCGTCTCCGGGGGCGGTTTTACTGGCCAGGCTGCCGCAGAGATGTGGAACTGCACGTCCACTGCTGTGATGACTGCACCGCACGGAAAGGACCATCCCGGCAGTCCCGAGCACCGCTGCAGCAGTACCTGGTAGGAGCTCCGATGGAACGGGTCGGGGTGGATGTCTTGGGCCCGTTTCCAGTGACTGATGCAGGGAACCGCTATGTCATTGTGGCTGTGGATTATTTCACAAAGTGGCCTGAGGCATATGCTGTGCCGGATCAGAGCGCGGCCACCACCGCTGAAAGACTGGTGGAGGAGATGTTCACCCGCTTCGGGGCACCGGCTGAGCTCCACAGTGACCAGGGCAGGAACTTCGAGTCTCAGGTTTTCAGCGAGGTTTGCCGTCGTTTGGGGATACAAAAGACAAGAACCACCCCACTCCATCCTCAAAGCGACGGGCTGGTGGAACGCTTTAACCGAACCCTGGCCACACAACTGGCGATCTTGACCAGTCGCCACAAGCGAGACTGGGACCGTTTTCTGCCTTTGGCCCTCTGGTCGTATCGCACTGCAGTTCAGGAGTCAAGCCAGTGCACACCTGCTGCGATTATGTTTGGGCGGGAGCTCCGGACTCCGGTGGACTTGGTGTTTGGGGCACCACCTGAACCTGAGGGCGGAAGAGAAATGGATTACTGTCGCAGACTCAAGGACCGCCTGCACGAAATCCACGAATTCACCCGCAGAGCACAAGCTGGTGCTGGAGTGCGGCAGAAGAGGGCCTATGACAGCCGGTGTCGGGGCCAGGAGTTCTCACCTGGGGACAGAGTGTGGGTGTACTGTCCTGAGCGGAAAAAGGGAGTTTCTCCCAAGTTAAGCAGCCATTGGCGGGGACCCGGTGAGGTGCTGCACCGACTGTCAGACGTGGTCTACAGGGTGCGTGTGCCGGACAGGAGACGAACTGTGGTGCTTCATCAGGACCGGCTGGCTCCCTACCAGCCCCTTGTTCCACAGACTATTGGAACGGCAGGTGGATCTACTAGTGGAGACTTGGACGTGCCGGAGCCGAGCACATCCTTAAATGACTGTGCACGACCAGTGCGTTCACGCCGGCGCCCCGCTTATCTAAATGACTTTGTGGTTGATAGGGTCGCCGAGGACAGCTGACCCTTCAGAAGGGGGCTATGTAGTGACGGTCACACACCCATTCGTCTGCTGTCAGGTCTAGCAGC
>CM074494.1:13330803-13391691 GCA_037389245.1 Oryzias sinensis | reverse complement strand
AACAGAAAAGTTCTTGGCCATGTTTACAACACCCCTCGTGAGCCCCCCTTTTCCTGGGGTGCTCCCCTCCTGGGCGGGGTCGGCTGGCCCCTGCCTAGCTCCTTCCTGGACCAACCGTGGGCCGGGTGGGTGGCTGCCTGGAGTGCGGAGTGGGTCTCCCTTGGGGGGTCCTGGCTCGTACCTGGGGTTGGGGCAGGGGGATGCCCAGAACTCCTGGGTGGTGATGGGGTGCTCGTCTGGAGCTGTGGGCGCCCTTCTCTGGTGGGGCCCTGCGTTGGGCCCTCCCTGCTTTCTGGCTCTGGGGGCCTCGCAGCGGTCCTGCTGGCCCTGGCCTGGGTGGCGGATGTGGTTGCCCGGGGGGCGGTTGTTCTCTGCCTGCTGCCGTGTGGCGTTGGGGGGTTCTGGCTGCTGCTGCAGTGGGGGTCTTGGTGTGGGGATGGCTGGGCACTCTCCCTCCTTCTTTCCACGTTCTACCATCCATTTTAGAAAAACATAAACACTTACCTGAGCTAAGGTGTTAGCTCACCTTTGCACTAATAGTTTGCATGATTGAATGAATGGAATATTTCACACTAGTTGGTTTGATGGCATAAGTATGCGTGTGTGAACACTATCTGTTTTGTGTAAATGTTGACATGTGGACATTTTTGCAGCTAGCAGGTGTGTTTATAACATTTCAGTCAGACAACTCTTGCAGTAAGAAATATTTATTTGACATTCTTTAAGTTGGCATTCACATATTTTCGTTTGGCATAAGGCTCCGTTCAATTCCATAAAACTTCCATAAAATTTCCATAAAACTTTCGGGTAACAAAACCCCCCCTTACGGAGCCCACAGGTGGAAGCCGGGGAGGAGGGTGGGGCGAAGAATGAGCGCTGAAGGTAAGAAGAATGAACTGCGCACCTGGCTTAAATAGGACGCTGAACAGGTGAGTTAATTAACTGAACCGCCCTAGAGTATTTACCTGTAAAACACTGCGCGAGTATCTGCCCGAAATACGATAAATCGTCATTTCAGTCAGACAACTCTTGCAGTAAGAAATATTTATTTGACATTCTTTAAGTTGGCATTCACATATTTTCGTTTGGCATAAGGCTCCGTTCAATTCCATAAAACTTCCATAAAATTTCCATAAAACTTTCGGGTAACAAAACCCCCAACACTAAAATCATCCAGAAGAAGAGAAAATGTGAATGTATAATCAGTGTGTAATAAAATGGGGTGTGTTTTCGGCAGCATTCCATTTTCATTTCATTTCCCAGTATGACTGCTATGTGTGACCCGGCACCATTGACCGTTTGGGCCGCCCCGTTCGAGTACAGCGCCGCGAAGGGGACATGCTATCTAGTGGATCTGCTATGTGTGACCCGGCACCATTGACCGTTGGGCCGCCCCGTTCGAGTACAGCGCCACGAAGGGGACATGCTATCTAGTGGATCTGCTATGTGTGACCCGGCACCATTGACCGTAGGGTCGCTCCCGTTCGTGGAGACCACTAGAGGAACATACTATCTGAAAGAGAGAGGGAAAGAAATAAAAGGGGAGCCAACATAAAATTACTTATACCTGATCTTAGAACGTAAGCTCACTTCCGCAAAACGCTGTGCAGAACTATAATTTAAACCGCCAAACAACCCGTATGATACACCCCCAACACTAAAATCATCCAGAAGAAGAGAAAATGTGAATGTAAAATCAGTGTGTAATAAAATGGGGTGTGTTTTCGGCAGCATTTCATTTCATCATTTTCATTTCATTTCATTTCCCAGTATGACTGCTATGTGTGACCCGGCACCATTGACCGTTTGGGCCGCCCCCTTCTTTCCATTTCTTTTATCCGAGTTCAGCGCTACGAAGGGGACATACTATCTAATGGATCTGCTATGTGTGACCCGGCACCTTTGACCGTTGGGCCGCCCCCTTCTTTTTATTTCTTCCATTCGAGTTCAGTGCCACGAAGGGGACACACTATCTAATGGATCTGCTATGTGTGACCCGGCACCTTTGACCGTAGGGCCGCCCCCATTCGAGTACAGCGCCTCGAAGGGGACACACTATCTGATGGATCTGCTATGTGTGACCCGGCACCTTTGACCGTTGGGCCGCCCCCATTCGAGTACAGCGCCTCGAAGGGGACACACTATCTAGTGGAACTGCTATGTGTGACCCGGCACCTTTGACCGTTGGGCCGCCCCCGTTCGAGTACAGCGCCTCGAAGGGGACACACTATCTAGTGGAACTGCCATGTGTGACCCGGCACCTTTGACCGTTGGGCCGCTCCCGTTCGTGAACCACTAGGGGAACATACTATCTGCAAAAGAGAGAGAGAGAGAGCCAAACAAAGGAAACGAAACAAAACAAAGCAGGGAGCCAACATAAGAATCACTCATACCTAATTTTTTAAGAACATAAATCCACATCCGCAAAACGCTGTAAGGAACTATAATTTGAACCGCCAAGAACAACCCGTATGAAGACACTACCTAACATCCAATCCAAGCTTCCAAAAGCATGCTGAACATGCTTAAGTACATCCATTATTCGTAGCTTCCATCAAATACTAAGAACGAGCTTAACAGCTATAAATGTCATTTCATTTGGTATACTATTTAACGAGCTTAATCCAACGACAGGACTACGAACGAGCTTAACTGCCATAATGTTTCCCCATTTGGCATACCATAATACGAGCTCAGAACATCCATTTATTCGAAGATTTCCATCTAAGTATCAAGAACAACCTCAACGCCATATGTCCGAAGCTTAATTGGCGTAATTGAGCTTAGAAACCAAAAGTTTTTGAGCCCCATCGCATACTATAATACACTTTAGAACATCCTAAATTTTTTAGGCTTCCACCTGGCTATAATCTTCTTTTAACATCTACAATCAAAGAATTTACATTCATGCTGCGGTTGACATTGATTAATTAATTCAGTCAGAAGTGTCATTGGAATGCAGAGGAGGTCCAACGCCCCGTCACTTTCAGTGCAGCAATAGGTACGTCGAGCAGTCATCGTTGCAGCACCAGATCAAGGAATGCATGGGTGACATCATTTCCTGGAAACGGAGAAGCTGATCGGGGCGTAGGGGTTCGCAGGCTCAGGATGCGATGCATAGATAAAAACAAAGCAGTATTAGTCTTGACAAGAATATATAAATAACCCAGAAACTGATCAGTTTCAAAATGATTGAGATAAATTAAATAACAGTGCTTTTAAAAAAAAAACAAATCTGAGAAAGTGAATTTAGTAGATAGTTAAGGTAAAGACCCATTGTGGATTTATCGCACCCTAGAAACCACCATAATTACAAATTCCAAAAGTGAAATAATAGTGAAATATATGACCTGCACGAAATCTTAACATCAATTTTTTATATATTCCAATGATGACAAAAGTAACCTTTGACAGTTTCAGAGGGACGCACCTTCAGGAGGCCATCGAGGAATAGGAGTAGTAGATGGGAAGAGTAGCCAAGGAGATTTGTAGACGAGGAAGGTCAACATCCCACGTAGCAGAGGATTACAGCTCGGCTGGATTTGATGCCTTGTATATGATATTAATGGTTCTCAAATTTTTATTTAGCCAAGGGAGACTGGATACTGCAAAAGAGAACTTGAGAGCTATGAGGGATCATAGGTTTTGATATTATATTTGCTAGACTGAACCTTAAGCATTTAGAGGCGGAGTATAACAAGCCTCTAAATGGGGATGCATCTAGCAGAGTGCCATCTGCTTAGAAAAGGCAGACAGAAGACTGACTTGTGGACACAAGATTTAACTCTTGAACTAAGCTTGAGAGCGCAAGTGATATATTTCCTACGGTCAGGGTAGAAGTTGCTCAAGGTGTTATTTAAACATTAACCAAGTCAACCGATGACACAATACTATCATTCAATATTGAAACAGCCTTAATATAATCTCCAAGGATGAAATAACCGGACGACCCCTTAAGAACCATCAGAGCCGTAGATTCTGGCGGCCGGACAAACACAAACCACTCTTCTTAAATCCTTTTCCCCCAAACCAGAAGGCGCAGACTCAAGAGAACAAGTGGAGGGAGCCTGAAGACACAACAGGTATCACAAAACCACTCCAGGCATAAAGAGGGAAAGAATGACAGCGGAAAGGTAAACCGACAAACACTTCGAGCGCCAACTGAAGGCCAAGAGACGCCACTGAGAGGCATAGAGGCAGAACAATGAGACCATCAGTGACAGTCACCCGCAGCCTTATATTGCGTTCAGAGGAATTTCGTGGAGACAGCATGGGGAGCTGATGAAAATATATACCAATCCTGAAGGCGCATGGGGAACCAGGCCACTGATGCCCAGAAGATTAACTGCGAGGCGCTAGCAGGTCCAGATCAAGACACGTCAACCTGAACACTTCCTAGGTGCCACCCTCAGTGGCGGCTTTGAAAACGATGCCCCGGAAGAATCCATCACATAGCCCCCGCAAACCTCCAACCAAACTAGAGAGAATAACAAATTAACTGTCCAGCCGAGAAAACAAGGCCGCGACGAGACTGACACACTCACCAGTGCGGCCGACGCAAGTCCCTGAAGCCAGGGCATGACCCACCGGGGTACACAGAGCGGGAAAAAACAGGCGGAGCAGAACCAGATGCAGAATATGCGGGGGCAACGAACGAGGATCGCCGAGTGAATAAAATGAGCCATAGACGCTGCATAAGAGAGACCAATCATAGGGAAAATGTCCACAGAGCAGAGACGGGTCCAAGATACACCGATACACATTCTGACTAGCCAGCAGCTACAACAACGAAGAAGAACCGCCATAATAATAAAGCCAGCATCAAATTAAAAAGCAGTCAAGATTCACACTCAGCTCCCAAAGAACAAAACAGCAACAGAAAAACAAATGCTAAAAGCCACGATAAATTCAGTCAGCATGAGAAACCTGTCCAAACGAGGACTGCCAGCCTTCAAAACCACAGAAAGGACCCCACAACCCCTGAAAAAAACAACCGGACGACGCAGAACTACGCAGCAGAAAAGGAATCAGAAGTGCATCATGAAAGACCCGGAGACATAACTACAATTCCCAGGGTCCTTAGGGGCGTGACGTCACAGAAGTAAACAGGAAGAAAAACGCAGCCTTAGAAAACTACACGGGAAAGGACTGATTGCCGCTCACCGCAGAAAGTCGGCTGACCACGGCAGACGAGAAGACCCGGACTGCTCCTGATCGGGGGCCACGAACATCCCGAACATCGCGGAACGCACACCCCCTGCAGATGCACGCGACCGCGGCGAAACGAACGCGCTGCGCGCCGGCAGCCGCCCGCGGATCACTGCAAAGCAGAGCAGACGCGGCGAAACGAAAACCCCACATCATAAAAAATGGGGATCATCCATCCGAAGAACGGTGGGAACACAGCAAGACGCCGAAGAGACGGAGACCCGCGGGCACTGAGACCGGCGAAGAATGAGCGCTGAAGGTAAGAAGAATGAACTGCGCACCTGGCTTAAATAGGACGCTGAACAGGTGAGTTAATTAACTGAACCGCCCTAGAGTATTTACCTGTAAAACACTGCGCGAGTATCTGCCCGAAATACGATAAATCGTCATTTCAGTGTGTGTGTGGACAGGCCCCGCCCTTTTTGAACTACATTTGAACCTTACTGTAATGATAAACAACCAGTAAACTTGCTGCTCTATGCTGCTTCATGGTCTTATCCCCCCCTCCTATTATCACCTTTCTACCCCCCCTCTCTCTCTAACATCCCTCCCTCTTCTTCCCTCCTTTCTTTTTCCGTCCGGTCCAACACCAAAGATTTTCAAACATAATTGAAATCAATAAAGTTTGGCCTCAATTACAAAAGGGGTTTATTCAGACATACCTTTGCTTTGTCTGAAGATTAATAACCCCTGTTGTTAAAGTAAAATATGTCCAACACAAGAGGCCATCAGTTGTTATCTGGCTGCCCAGCTGTTGGACAGGACAAGTTAAAAAAAAAAAAAAAAACAGTTCTTTGTAACCGTTGCTATGGTCCACGGCTTTAATTTCTTGAGGTTGTCAGAAAACGTTTTGGTACGGTTGTTGAGTGGTTCACTGTAATTTGTCAATAGATATTTTCTCTGAGGGCTCATCAGATTGTTTTGTTGCTTACATTTTTTTTTGTCAATAATAATACATAATTATGCACAAAATGTATTTGTTAATGCTAAAAGACATGTTTTTCTTAATATGTGCTTTTTTATGAAGGTTGTTTTTATTTGTTCATTATTTTCTAAAATGTAAAAACTAACTAATAAAAAAAAACTTCAATCCTATACTTAATTTAATCTTTTTTCATTTTAAACAAATTTTGCAGAGCTGATTTGGCTCCTTCAGTCAAAAATGATCTGCCCTGCCCTTTTAAGATCCATTCAGTTCTCAGATGCAGGTAGTTTGTGGAGCTGGTTTGATCTAGGTTCCAGGTTTTTCTTTCTTCCTGCTGTCACATATTTTCTTTACTATATATTTTTGTGTTGATGTTGTTCCTTCTTGTTTGTCTCTCCTCCTTGTGCTCGGAGTTATAGCTTATAGAGAGAAGCTTATATAGAGAAAAATATCCACAACCGTCTCATCACCACTCTCTTAATGCCACAAATAAAGAATGAGTGGTGTATCTCTATTAAAAACAGAGATATTGATAACACTGCTCCAAATTCAAATCTGCCGTGAATGGTAGGCACTCGGCAATTGATGAAAGGCAGTTTTATATGGAATTTTTTTTCTTGCAGACTCTACACTCTAATTTGATCTTTTATTCTCAATACAAGTCAAATGGTTCCCTATTTTGCTTCTTTTCCCAGTACTGTTACTCATTTTCCCTACATTTTTGTGTTGCTGTAGTTTCTTGTTGTATCACATTCTCGCTGTCCCCCAATTATACTCAGTTCATGTGCAGCGCAAACATCCCTCACCCCTGTTTCCTTCGCGACCAACACATCACTCGTGGAAATGATCATGGTCATACTGTAGTTGCCAATTGTTTCTGTGTCGAATGATATACAGATTTAAATCTGAAACCAATACCACTATGCAACGTATTTGCTAAATTAAATAATTGTCAAACCATCATTCAGATAAAATGACAATTACACACCTTTGATCAAACATTTTTAAAAAGGCAAATATTGACTGAGCTATAAAATCTTCTTGAACCCATGAGGTTTTGACTGCATGTACGCTCGGATGAACTAATAACAGACAACCAGCAGATTTCACTATTTTTAACTGAAATTATCTGAGCAGAGTGTCAATCTCGGCCTAGTTGTGTCGAAGTTGGTTTGTGCTTCACGAGATATCACTACAACTCAGAGTCGAGCCGCCCGCTCGTGCTGAACATTTTGACTACAAGAACTACATATCTAGTGGGGAAGATCGCCAAGCTGCAGTGGAGACAGGTTGCAGCAAAGCTCCTTCTCATGGGCTGGAGATCCACACAGTGCTTTTAAAGGCTCCCTCCATCAGCTTGGGAAATGGGAGCCACACCCTTTCAAACATCACACCAAAAAGTAATCAACAAATACATACAAAAAGATCCACGAAAACACAGAAGTCCCGTTCTGATAGAAATAAAACACACAAAACACTGAATCAAGAGAAAAAACACAACTAATGATGGCCTCAGCTGTTAGAGTTTTCACCTCACAGCAAGAAGGTCCTAGTTCAGGGCTTGGCAAACTACAGCCAATGGGCCAGACCAGGCCCACCTCCATGTTTGATCCTGTCCACTGAACAATATCAGAGACCCATGTTTTTTCTTTTTTCTTTTTAAATCTGGCAACACATTGAAGACCCGCATAAAGTGTGAAATTTTATTCCACCCTTCTGCAGTCTGTGTTCGAAAATCCCTGTCAAATAGAACAGAAGACAGTCTTACCTTTCTACTTCACAATTCATCTTTCCTGGTTTAGCTCGCTCTTTTAGAGAAATTATGCTGCTTTCTTTTAAAACAGCGCTCCCTGTTCTGTGTCCTGATTGGTTGGAGACCTCGTCAATCAATTAACTCTATGCCGTGTTTATTGTACAGAAACGCAGAATTCTTCAGACATACAGAAATCTTTGATTGCGATCAGATTGTTGTTTTCATTCTAAGATCCTGGACTTACTTTCTATGAAGGTTTGAACTTTGAAATTTCAAACAAGAGAAAATTTTGAAAATGTTCATGTCTGTCTGAGGAAATTGTATAAAGTAGGAAGTAAGTAGTTTTACTGTCATAAAGCGTCTGTGATCATACTCTGTGGATTTCACTGATCACAGGTTATTTTTATAATGTAACTCCTGCAATAAATGAGGGAACTCTTTACTGGTGGAAAGGTAACACAGATATATGCGTAGCTGCAGCAGAAGACAGAGAAATTAGCTTTTTCATAATTACTGAATGGGAAACAGACGCACAGGACACAGCACAACCGCACAAACTGTGAGACGTATGATGAGCTGTCCAAAGGACATTTTCCCAGAAGCTTTGTGGCTTGTCAACATGCATTTTAAGCAGCCTCCAAGCCTTAGTGCAAAGTATTGTTTGTGCCGCTCTGTCTACATACCGAGCCTCATCTCCTGACCTGTCTTATTGTTTTCCTCAATCTTATCCAAATCCATCCGTCTGCCGCATTGCCCCCAATCCACGCCCGAACTACCTCTATTCTAGTCTGCTCTCTAATATTGTTATGCCAATCTGACCTCTGCCTAACCAACTCTGCTTTAGCTCCATGAACTTAGCTGTGCTTGACTCCTATCATCTTGTCTAATAAACCTGCATCTCGTGGAATCAGCTGTCGGTCCATTTCTGACACTCTGCAGACTGAAGAACTCAGAGAAACTTTTGTTCCTGGCTTTGCATCACAGAAACAAACCACAGCAGGAGGAGGAGGAGCTTCACAGCAGAACATGAAGCTTCATGTTGGAGCTGAAGAGCTGCTGTGTTCTCTCTGTTCTTCATTCAGTACCAGTGAAAAGAATGTTGCTGCTTCTCATCTGGATGATGATGGTCTCCTTTCAAACTGGTAAGTCATCAAAAGATGCAGATGGAAAGGAGATGATGGACAGGAGAAACATCTGGAGATGTTTGAACTGATTTACTTTGAGATGATAAAAGTCAGATTAAAGATTAGAATCCAAATGTCATGATGAAATCTATCTTTGTTGTTTCCAGGATCCTCTGAGGATTTACTGAAACCACTGAAAGATGAACTGATGGCTTTGGAAGGAGACACTGTCACTCTCTCCTGCAAATATTCTGGTTCTGTACGGTATTTATTCTGGTACCAACAGAAGTCCAGTTCATCTCCACAGTTTATCATCTCTGACATTTTAGAGGAAACAGAGAAGTTCTCAGTGAAACATGACAAACAGAAACAGGAGTTTCATGTGCAGATGTCCTCTGCTGCAGTGACAGACTCTGCTGTGTACTACTGTGCTGTGCAGCCCACAGTGACAGGAAACAACAAAACTCTGTACAAAAACCTGCAGAACAATACGATACTCCAGAACATCCACTAGAGGGCGTCATACTCTGTGAAAAGAAGATTGTTGATCATTGGACTGACAACAAAGTCAACAGAGAAATGAAGCAGTAAAGATCAGAGACTGAGCTGCTGTGGAAGAACTAAACTCTTTGGTTTAACTGAACTGGAACCCGGAAGAAACACAGAGGAGAAAGAGTGTGGCAGGTAAGAGGTTTTAATGAGCAGGTAGGTCAGAGAGCGAGAGCAGGATTCGAGGTTTCCACCATGCGAGGAGCAGACTTAGGTGGCGTCACTGGTGGATTCTTCCGCAGGTTTTCCGATAGGGGAAGACAGAATGAGGGTTCTGGGCTGAGGCTGATTCAGGCGACCACTTGTGGCTATGGATTCCTGGGGGTAAGTAGAGAAAGATATTAGGCACATGCTTGACATAACGAGATAACATGAACAAGACGTGATGACCAACTATGCACCACCACCCGACTGGCGAAGAATACTGATCCTGGAGCTCCTTAAGAAGGCAGGTGAAGAGATGAGGTAAGTGGTCACAGCTGGGCTGAACCAGGAGCCAAGCGGAGAGGAAAGGGGGAGGAGACTGACAGAGGCACCATATCAATAAAGTTGTTATTTATCCAACTCTTGACCGAAACCAGACACCTGCATAAAATTTGTATTTTAAAAATAGCCTCGGGTGTAAAAGACACATGAAGCTGAATATCATCAGCATAAAAATGACCTTAAAATATGCTACAAAGGCAGCAGATAAAAAAGATCTCATTGGCCCCACCTTCTAAACTTAAAATCATCCAGTGACATTATTTCTTCCTCATTGAGCTGCAGTGGAAGAACAGAGTTCATCTGCTGTCTGTGTGGCTTCAAGAACTCCAAAGACATGTTGCTTTACCTCTTTTTGCTTCTATCTCACATTCTAGGTGAGTTTAAGAACAGAGATTCAAGTTTGCTTGAAGCTGCTGCATCAACTCATCATCTCATTCATCTAATGGCTTCATTTTCTCCACTTTTTCCAGGAATCACAGATGGAGACACAATCTCTCCTAATCAAGATCAACTTACAGGAACTGAAGGAAAATCTGTTACAATGAAATGTTACTATGAAACAGATTACAGCTTTCCCCAACTTTATTGGTATAAACATGATTCTGACCTTCAGGCTCCTCAGTTTATTCTCTGGAAAGGAGCAAAAAGCTACAGCTACAATGAACTTATTCCAGACAAGAGGTATGAATCCAGAACAACAGACACATCAACTGAACTGACCATCAGAAAGCTAAACCTGGAAGACACAGCTCTCTATTACTGTGTTCTAGAGAGAGCACAGTGATCCAAAGTGTAGAAGAGGCTGTACAAAAACCTGAAGACAGATATGGGACTACTCTTCAAAGAGGAGGGAAGTGGTTTTCAAAGCACAGCTTCATATCAGATGGATTCTGTTCATTCCTGTTTGATCAGAGTCTCTGTGGTTACAGCTGCTAATGAAACACTGTGGGAGGATTCACATGAGCAGATGATCCACATCAACCACTAAAATAATTTTGAATTTTGTAAATATTTTGTAAAGTGTCAAAGTCCTTTATTATTTAAAAAAAAAAAGAAAATCACATTTTTCATGCTACTTATAGTAATTATTTAGCTTCTCTCCCCCACTCGGAGACACCAAGACAATCCAGGTTAAACTTTTTTTATGTAACCCTTTTAAACAGGAGCTTTAGCTCTTTGTTTCCATTCTTTTAACTGCACCAACTCTTAAACAGTTGGCACAATTAATGTCATTCCAGTGGATTCTGAAGCGCCAAGGAGATTAAACAAGCCCAAAGGCATAGCTCTAAAAGTGGTTTATTCTCTAAATATTACGGCTGGGTATTGCCAATAATTTCAGAATTGATTTGATTCAATTCGCCGGGGGCTTGTTCCAGAAAGCAGTTTATGTGAGTTACCTCTGTAAGTTTGAGGATAAAGAAGCGGATAACCCCAGCTTTCAGTTCACAAAACAGAGGTATGTTTCAGTGTATGTTAAGTTGGTCTGGAGCAGGTTTACTTGAAAGTTAGTTTGATTTCGGAGAGATGATGGAGCATTGAGTGCCCATTTGAAGACTACCATTCTTAGTGGATGAAAAAGCTCAAATAATACTTTTTTCCACCGTGAGAGGGTGATAAGACCACATGTCGATGTTTTTTCTTATCCGAAGGAATATTTACTGCAACGTAACATGTGGGAAATGCAACTGTGTGTAGGGCAGTTCGGAGAGTCAGTCTTGCACTCAAACGTCTCCTGGGAGATTTTGTGCAGTTCCCTGGCCATAAACCACTGAGGGTCATTCCACAGAATAACATAACACTGCTTTATCAATATATGTAATGTGACTGTTTTCAGTCACGTTACATTGTTTCTAATTGTACAGTATTTCCTCCAATTTCAGGGTTCCCAAATGTGATTGGTGCATTGATGGAACACACATTGTTTTGGAGACCATGTTAATAGGAAGCCAATGGTAAATGGTGTATACCTACATAGCGCTTTTCTACCTTCATCAATACCCAAAGCGCTTTACAGTCACAAACACATTCACCCATTCAAACACACATTCAGACACTGGTGGCGGCTCCGCTGCCGAACCCTGTGCCAACCTCCCAACAGAGGCAAGGTGGGGTTCAGTGTCTTGCCTAAGGACACTTCGACTCATGGGTGTCCAAGGCGGGAATCAAACCTGCAATGTAACAATCATGGGTCAACCGCCCTACCGCTGCACCATGGTCACGCTGATGCATAGCATCAATGTGCAGGTAACAATATATTATTGATGTTTATTGACTTCAGTTCAGCATTCAACTCCATCATCCCTCACTCACAATCTGGCTCAGCTGGGGTTCAACGCTCCTCTGTGTAACTGGCTGCTGGACTTCCTGACAGGGAGACAACAAGCAGTGCGAGTTGGCAGCAACACATCCAGCACCATTACGATGAACACGGGGGCTCCCCAGAAATATGTGCTGAGCCCCCTTCTCTTCACCCTGCTGACCCACAACTGCGCACCGAGACACAGTTTCAACGTTAACATCAAGTGTGCGGGTGACACAACAGTGGTGGGCCTCATCAGGAGCGGTGATAAGACAAACTACAGGAGTGAGGTGAGCCACCTGGACAGTTGGTGCAGAGACAATAATCTCGTCCCGAACGTGGAGAAGACGAAGGAGATGGACATCTACAGCACCCGCCTCACCTGAAAAGCCTTCTGCATTGCAGATAACCCAACTCATCCATCCCACAGCTCCTTCAGTCTGCTGCCATCCAGGAGAAATCTACGTAGTCTTAAGGCCAGGATCAGCAGACTCAAAGACATTTGTCTCCACAAGGCTGTCAGGAAACTGAAGTCTCTCTAACCCCCCTCCCCTCTTGTTGCCCCGTTGCCCCCTGACTCTGCTGAACTCTGACGCATACACGTCATTCTACCTCATCAGCACTGAATTGCACCTTCCGCCAGTCCACCAATTCACTGGTGCTGTTAAAAAAGGATGAACTATACTACAGTCACTTCATTTTTTTCTTATTTTTACTGTCACCTGATTTTTCCTTTTTAATTCAATTTACTTTTCTTCATCCCACAATGACGAAATAGTTCTCTGCACTTTGACCCATCCCCCAGGGCAGGGGTCGGGAACCTTTTTGGCCGAGGGAGCCAAAAACGGGATATATTTTTAAATGTAATTTTGTGAGAGCCATACAATATGTTTAAAACTAAGAATACAAGTGAATGTGTGCATTTTATGTAAGTGTAAAACTTTTAAGGTACAATTAGTCTGTGGATTATTTTTTATTACACAATAGTGCGGGTGAATACTCGATTCTGCTGGGTGTGCGTTAAAAAGTGATATACCACAGGATAACCGCACAGTATAAAAATAAGTTCCGGTCACCTAGCTTAAATGTTTTGTATCACGGCGCCGGCTTCTTTAAGATAACCTGTAGCTTCGTCATTTGGACACAAACAAGGTTAAGAGGTGAACTTACTCTCTGAATAGATGCTGTAATTCAACCCATTGAAAAAATCAGCATATATATTTCGCTTTATATTGCCAAATCATGACTGCAGTGGTGGTGGGTGGTAACAAATAAGTAGTAACAAATAGTCCGCTTTTTGTGAGAAGAGCCATCCAATTTGAAAAAAAAAAAAAAAAGAATTAGGGACTAAAAACTGGTTACTATTTTTTTCTTTTGTAAGTGACCATGGTATGAGCAGGTTAATGGCCTTCAAAGTATGCATTATCACTTTTTAACGCATTTAGAGGAAGCAACCGGGACTGCAATTCACAGGTTTAAGGCCATTACAGATTTGGGGTTTTGATGCGCAATACATTAGGCGCTGAATTGACACCATATATTACAAACTGGCATTGCATCGTGCCCAAGAAGGACTGGTCTAAAGAAACCTTTTTTTTAAATAATTAAAGATTTTTCTGCAAGCCATATGTGGCCATCAAAAGGGCCAGAAATGGCTCCGGAGCCATGGTTCCCGACCCCAGCCCTAGGGGGAACGGTGAGCTGCAGACTGGCCGCACTCGGGAGGTGACAGCTGGCTGGGGAGAGCAGGGATTGCTCCGGAAACCCTTGGGTTGTTGCACGACCTGCTCTACTGCCTGAGCTAAACTGCCACCCATATAATCTCTTTATTTTTTCTATTTATGGTCACTTTATTTTCGCTTTCATAGTCACCTTGTTTTTTCCGTCTTATTGTATTTGTTTTGTAAAATTTGAAGTTAGATTCCCTGTTTAGACTGGTGCTCGAGGGAAACAGAATTTAAATTTCTATGTAAGTGAAAACACTATACATATTGACAATCAAGTTTACTTTGACTTAAATCATACTGATCCCTGATCCCCACTATCTAGGTAATGTATGATGCCACCCACCTCATCACACTCATTGAAGCCAAAGGGCCAGTATCTGTTCATGACAGAATTTATAGGGAGTCATCCTCGTGCCCAAAATTTGACCAGGGTGAAATTTGCCTTACTTTCTTTTTTTTTTATACAATGTCATGCATTTAATGTTATGTAAACTATATACTTTAACTGGCATTATAGGACATTTTAGTGGTCACTTGCTGGGGGACAGGGGGTATCCTTGTCTGCTATTTCTGATGACACCCTACCTTGAAGTTTCCATGGTGACTCTGGAAATGGGCAATCCATCGAAAGTGCCTTGTTGTACTCGCTCTGCACGTGCATTAACCCAGGGTTACCGAAAGGAGGTTAATTAACCAAACTCATAACCGGTGTTTTGGAACCGACATACACAGAGTAAGCAAGTTTGGGGTTAGCAAGTTTGGGGTTACTTACCTGAGAGTTCAGGGTTGAAGTGAGGTTAAGCTAACCTTGCTTTCTGGAATAGCCCTCAGATCCTGGATCGATTCGATTCACTTTTCTTTTGATATACCTGATTTGATTCAATTTAATTTAGAATTTACATTGTTTACACACTTAGACATATTTGTATAGAAATACAATAATTATCTAAATACGTTTTGAAGATATTCATATGGAGTGAGGTGTCACTTAGTCTAGTTCTTTTTATATAGTCAATGATCTATTAGTACACAAATACACTATATTAAGAAATGTATTTGCTCACCCATCCAAATGATCAGATTCAGGTGTCCTAATCACCTGGCCAAAGGTGTATAAAATCAAGCACTCAGGCATGCTGACTTTTTTTTCCAAATATTTGTAAAAGAATGTGCCGCTATCAGGAGCTCAGTGAATTCCAGTGTGGAACTGTCGAAGGATTTCACCTGTGCAACAAGTCTAGATCCATGTATGTCTTCTTTTTCGTGGTTCAAGCTGGCGTTTGGCTCAAAACTGTACAACTGGATAGCTTCGCTTACCCTTTTTGTTGCACCAGTAATGAAACAGTGTGAGAGGCTGTAAGATGGAGAGAGAGTGCATAAACAGAGAGTTCTCAGCAATGACTAGGTCCCACCCACAACTCAGAGATGAATTTCTTGCTGGATCTAAATCAGCAAGATTTCTGCTCTGCAGAAATTGTGTTCTAGAAAAAGAGATAAAAACGTTTCTTTCCTGATATTATTTCCTCTGACAGGTGTTCCTAAATCAACTTTTTCAAACTTCTACAAGTGAAAGATTTTGAAAAAGTCTTTACTTGGTTCTGTGTGGATTAGCATCTCCATTTCAGGACACGACACACTTGGACTCAGTTTTGCAATGATTTTAAGATGATAAAAACAAGAATGAACAAGTGACCCGACATGAATGTCAAGGGATAAAACCGGGTTGACAGTCACCTCAAGGTTCCTGACAGAGGGCTTGATAGAGGAAACAAGCGGACCGAGCCACTGGACTATTTGTGGGAGGCAACTGTCAGAAGCACAGACTAGGACCTCAGTTTTGGCTTAATTTAGTTAGAGAAAGTTGTTATTTATCCAACTCTTGACCGAAATCAGACACCTGCGTAAAATCTGTATTTTAAAAACATCCTGTGTTTTAAAAGACACTTAAAGGTGAATATCATCGGCATAAAAATAATAAGAAATATCATTAAAAGAAATAAAAAATGCTGCAAAGGCAGTAGATATAAAATGAACAATGAAGGTCCCAAAACTGAGTGACACAAGGCAGGACACAGGACTGGTCTCAGATGCAGAGTTTTAGATTGTTTTAATTTCTTAGACCTTGATAAACTTGGCTTGGCTTTGTCAAGGAGAAAACAAGACAATCAGGCACAGGGCACAGGGAAACTCTGGCTATAAATACATGAGGAGGGGAAGCACAGGTGGAAACGATCAGGGATGATGAGGCAGGCTCAGCTGTGGGGAAACAGAAAAGGGAAGGGAGAGGAAGGACTGAAACGAAAGGTGAGTTAAACCTACAAAATAAAACAGGAAGTTGAACACGAGACAACAGAGACTGACAGGAACTTGACGAGACATGACAGAACCCCCCCCCCCCCCTTAAGGACCGACTCCTGACGGTCCAGGAGCCCCGGACCTGAAGAAGTCCGTCAGGAGAGACCTGTCCACAATGAAGCGTTCCGGGATTGATCCACTGCCGCTCCTCCGGACCGTAACCCTCCCAGTCCACCAGAAACTAGCGACCCCGGCCCCTCTTCCTGACGGCCAGTATTTTCCGGACTGTGTACACCGGACCACCTCCCACCATTCTGGGCGGAGGAGGAGGCTCCGCGGGAGGCACCAGGGAACTGTCCACCACCGGCTTGATGTTGCTAACGTGGAACGTGGGATGAACTCTGAGGGACCGGGGCAGACGAAGACGTACCGCAGCAGGATTAATGACCTTGGTGATGGGAAATGGCCCCACAAACCGCGGGGCCAGTTTCCTACTCGGGACGTGTAGATTAAGATTCTTGGCCGAGAGCCAGACCTTCTGTCCGGGATGGTAATCTGGAGCGGGACGCCTGCGGCGGTCAACAGCCGTCTTGACCCTGTCCCGTTGTCGTTCCAGGACCTGTCGAGCGGCAGCCCAGATGTGACGGCAGCGGTGGACCAGGGCGTGGACCGATGGAACCGAAACCTCAGACTCCAGCGCCGCAAACAGAGGAGGTTCGTAGCCGAAGACGCACTTGAAGGGCGAGAAGCCTGTAGCCGAGGTGGGTAAGGTGTTGTGAGCGTACTCCACCCAGACCAGATGCCTGCTCCATGTCGAGGGATTCTGGGAGACCAAGCACCGGAGACCGGTTTCCAGCTGTTGGTTGAGATGTTCAGTCTGGCCGTTGGACTCCGGATGGTAACCTGAGGTCAGGCTGGCCTTAGCGCCGATGAGCCGACAGAACTCCCTCCAGAACCGGGACACAAACTGCGGATCCCGGTCCGATACAATGTCCTTGGGGAAACCATGGTACCTCACGATCTGGTTCAGGAAAATGTCAGCTGTGGCCCTGGCCGAAGGCAGTCTAGGCAGGGCGATGAACCTGACCATTTTTGAGAACCGGTCCACAACTGTCAAAACAGTGTTGTGACCACGTGAGAGGGGAAGGCCTGTGACAAAGTCCATGGAGACCTCCGCCCACGGTCTGGAAGGGATGGGAAGAGGCTGTAGGAGTCCCATGCGTCGTCCAGTGGATGACTTATTCCGGGTACAGACTGAACAAGCGGAAACGTACTCCCGGACCTCCTGCTCCATGCATGGCCACCAGAACCTCCGGAAGATGGCGTGCATAGTCGGCCGCACTCCCGGATGACAGGAAAGCAGTGAGGCGTGGGCCCAGTGAATCACCCTTGAGCGTAGGTTCGGGGGAACGAACAGGCGATTCCTCGGGCACCCACTGGGCGTCAGCACCCCACCGTTAGCCTGCCTTACCTCTGTTTCTATCTGCCAAGACACTGCTCCAACCACACAAGTCAGCGGAAGGAGAGGTTCCGGTTCTTTGGCAACAGGCGCGGGGTCGAATCGGCGAGACAGGGCATCCGGCTTGACGTTCTTGGACCCCCGACCCCGGCACAGGGGTGCATCTTCCCATCCTGTTCAGACCTTTGGGACAGGACGGCTCCGATCTCCTCATTGGACGCATCCACCTCCTCCACGAACTGCCGGTGTGGGTCAGGCAGGGTAAGCAGAGGAGCCGATGTGAAGCGGCGTTTCAGAGCTCGGAAGGCGGCCTCGGCCGCCGGCGTCCATTGGAACTGCATACGTGGAGACGTGAGGGCATGGAGGGGCGCAGCAATGGAGCTGAAGCCCCGGATAAAGCGTCGATAAAAGTTCGCAAACCCCAGAAACTGCTGGAGTTTCTTACGGCTGTCAGGAGACGGCCAGTCCATCACTGCGCTGACCTTGGCTGGATCCATCTCCACTGTTCCTGCAGACACTATGAACCCTAGAAGGCAACGGTGGAGACATGGAACTCACTCTTCTCTGCCTTAACATAGAGATGATTCTCCAGTAGCCGCTGAAGAACCGCAGAGACATGGGAGACGTGAGAGTCTTGGTCGGGGGAGTAAATAAGGATGTCGTCTAAATAGACGTACACGAATCGGTCCAAGAAGTCTCTGAGTACGTCATTTATCATGGCCTGGAACACGGCGGGAGCATTGGTGAGCCCAAAAGGCATGACCCGGTATTCATAATGTCCTCTGGGTGTATTGAAACCGGTCTTCCACTCGTCTCCTTCCCTGATCCTGACCAGATGATAGGCATTACGGAGATCTTGTTTGGTAAACACCTTGGCCTGCTGGAGCTGGTCAAAAACAGAGGACATAAGTGGCAATGGATATCTGTTCTTAATTGTTATATTATTGAGAGCGCTGTAGTCTATGCAGGGTCTGAGGGTCCCATCCTTCTTCCCGACGAAGAAGAAGCCTGCTGCAGCTGCGGACGAGGAAGGACGGATGAGGCCTGCTGCCAGAGAGTCATCGATGTACTTATCCAGAGCCTGACGTTCGGAAGCTGAGACTGGATACAGACGCCCTTTTGGAATAGTGGAACCTGGAACCAGGTTAATGGCACAATCGTAGGGGCGATGAGGTGGAAGACTCAGAGCCCGGGACTTACTGAAGACCTCCGCGAGATGATGGTAACACGCGGGTACCTTCTTCAGGTCCGGGGTCTCTGGACCTGAAGCAGGATGAACAGGAACAGGTTTATAGTTCATGTTATTTCGTTTACCTGGGGGTCTGGAACTTTGGTGTTTGTCACAATCTGGCCCCCATTCCAGAATTTTCCCCGTCGACCAGTCCACTCGGGGACTGTGCTCACACAACCAAGGATACCCCAGGACCAGCTGCCTTGAGGAGCACTCGAATAGGTGAAATGACATGAATTCAGTATGGTTATTTATGGACAGTCGGAGAGGTTCAGAGACGTGAGTGATGTTAAAAATACCTCTTCCGTGAAGACCACGGGCCTTGATAGGTCTGTCTAGGAGATGAGGTTTTAGTCCTAAACCGACTGCCAGCTGCTGTCAGCCCCTGAGTCTATGAGTGCTGTGAGAGCTGTGGTGACGCCGTGGTGGGTCACCACTAGGGGTGTGAGGCTCCGTGTGCGTCTGTCTGCAGCGGTGATGTGACTCACCGTCGCAGGGTTCTTCATGGGGCAGGAGAAAACCGAATGACCGTGCTCTCCGCAGTAACAGCACAAACCCTCCCGCTGGCGGCGCTGTCGTTCCTCCACCGTAAGTCGCGCACGTCCCACCTGCATGGGTTCGTCACTGCGGTCCGCTGAGGAGCGATGCGGATCAGCCGTGAAACGAGGGAAATCCCTCCTGTCCGTGAACTCAGCCCCGTGAGAAGACCCGCCCCCTGAGGGTCCGCTGCTGCGTCGGGAAGCCAGCTCACGGATCCGGTTGTCTGTTCGGATGGCCAGACCGATCAGGGAGTCCAGACCCGGAGGTAAGTCCAAAGGTATGAGCTGCTACTGGATGCGCGGAGCCAAACCCTTGAGGAATACATCATACAGCGCCACAGAGTTCCACCCGCTCTCGGCCGCTAAGGTGCGAAATCGAATGGCGTAATCACAGACGGAGTCCCCACCTTGGCGTATGCTGGTCAGCTCCCGCGCTTTGTCTCGGCTGGTAGACACCGGATTGAACGTGATCTGAAGAGCCTCCTGGAATGCAATGAGAGACGAACAGAGCGGAGAGTCGCGAGCCCACTCGGCCATGGCCCAAGCACGAGCCCTCCCCGATAAATGGGAGATCATGAAGGCGATCCGAGCTCTGTCTGACACAAAGGCATGGGGGGAATGTTCAAAATGAATGGAACAGTCTGTCAGAAAGAGCTTACATAGTCCCTGCTCCCCCGAGTAAGGATCGGGGGGGGGGGGGGTATCTTGATTTCCTGAGTCCTGGCAGGCATGGTGGGAGAGGGAGGAACAGGGATGGATGCAAAAGGCACCCGGAGGTGTGGTGATCCAGGGCGGACCCTGGCGGAGATCCTGAACATGGGTGGAGACCTGCACCATGTGAGATGCCAGGGCCTTCTGGAAGTCCTCCTGCTGAGAAAGGCAGGCCTCCAGGCGTTGCAGAACTGAAGTTAAATCGCTGCGCTCTGCTGAGTCCATTCTGGCCTGATTGTACTGACACAAGGCAGGACACAGGACTGGACTCAGATGCAGAGTTTTAGATTGTTTTAATTTCTAACAGAGAGTTCTCAGCAATGACTAGGTCCCACCCACAACTCAGAGATGAATTTCTTGCTGGATCTAAATCAGCAAGATTTCTGCTCTGCAGAAATTGTGTTCTAGAAAAAGAGATAAAAACGTTTCTTTCCTTATATTATTTCCTCTGACAGGTGTTCCTAAATCAACTTTTTCAAACTTCTACAAGTGAAAGATTTTGAAAAAGTCTTTACTTGGTTCTGTGTGGATTAGCATCTCCATTTCAGGACACGACACACTTGGACTCAGTTTTGCAATGATTTTAAGATGATAAAAACAAGAATGAACAAGTGACCCGACATGAGTGTCAAGGGATAAAACCGGGTTGACAGTCACCTCAAGGTTCCTGACAGAGGGCTTGATAGAGGAAACAAGCGGACCGAGCCACTGGACTATTTGTGGGAGGCAACTGTCAGAAGCACAGACTAGGACCTCAGTTTTGGCTTAATTTAGTTAGAGAAAGTTGTTATTTATCCAACTCTTGACCGAAATCAGACACCTGCGTAAAATCTGTATTTTAAAAACATCCTGTGTTTTAAAAGACACTTAAAGGTGAATATCATCGGCATAAAAATAATAAGAAATATCATTAAAAGAAATAAAAAATGCTGCAAAGGCAGTAGATATAAAATGAACAATGAAGGTCCCAAAACTGAGTGACACAAGGCAGGACACAGGACTGGTCTCAGATGCAGAGTTTTAGATTGTTTTAATTTCTTAGACCTTGATAAACTTGGCTTGGCTTTGTCAAGGAGAAAACAAGACAATCAGGCACAGGACACAGGGAAACTCTGGCTATAAATACATGAGGAGGGGAAGCACAGGTGGAAACGATCAGGGATGATGAGGCAGGCTCAGCTGTGGGGAAACAGACAAGGGAAGGGAGAGGAAGGACTGAAACGAGAGGTGAGTTAAACCTTTGACTCCAAAAAATAAATGAAAAATCGATCTGCCAAATGGTTTATTCTTTTTTTCAACACCGCTGATTCCATCACTTAATTAGAATGATAAAGAAAAATGGTATTTAAAATTTTTGTTAAAGTTTCTAGCAAATGTGTACCAAAATTCAATCAGAAATATCTAATTTGACACCAAATGGATTAACACAAGTGTTTTTTTCATTCTCTGTGACGTAATTAAAGTGATGCAAAGATGGGACTGCATTATTATTTTTCACATCCACTGCGCAAAAAGTGTTGCCTAATTCAATTCCAGTCAACAGTTCCAGGGAGGAGGCTGGGCGATGACGTCAGTGCTCACTCTTCTTCTTCTGTCACTACTGCGCATATTTGGCACAGGACAGAGGGACAGCAAGAATAAAAGGAGGTGGAACTAGATAAGTTAGGGGAAATTCCTGGCTTCGAAGCTTGAAAGATAAGCATGGCAAAACCCAGCCTGAGCTATTGAGGGAGGCTGCATGTCCTCGAACACCAAACCGGCCGGAAAGAGCAGGAGACAATCTTCTAAATGTGCTTCTATTATCGTTATAACATCTGTGTGGCCAGTGCTTTATTCTTGGCCAAAAGAACCCGGAAATTGGGTTAGGATTAGGCTAATACGTGCCAACATCAACATTTAGCCTTGGATGCAGTTGAATTAGTCACAGAATGCTATAATTTGTATCTTACAAAATATGCATATATATATATAAATATGTGGGAAAAGATTAGTTTTTGAAGATTAGCCTTTATCTTTGTTAGGACATGACTGGTAACACAAATTAACATGATTGTTTACATGCTTTCTCAGGACTGTACAGAGCAGCATTTCAATAGCCTCCGCCAGCTCACAAACTGTCCCAAAGCCACTCCTCTGCTTGGAGACATGGTTCTCCCGAGTCCGGCAGCTCACCACGCGAGAGCAGCTGGAGTCCGGCTGCTCTGCTCCAGTGAGATTACGCTTCTCGACCGCGTGGAGCAGGCGGTCACACCGAGTGAGCACTGACGTCATCGCTTCAATCCCCTCTTTGCATTTTTGCTTAATTATGTCAAAGCGGTGTTGAATCAGAAAATGAAAACACATTTTGGAGGGTTGATTTTCATTTTTATTTTTGAGTTAATTGAAGCAGTTACATTGTAAAAGGAAAAAAGCATTTCGATTAGTTCAATTTATTAGTAAAATTTCAACATTTGTAAATTTCGAATTTACTACACATTTATTAGAAAACTTTAAAAAAATGAAATGTCAAATACCATTTTCTTTATCATTTTAATTAACTGACAAAATAAGTGGTGTTGAAGAAGAAAAAGAAAAAGCCCTTTGCAGATTGAGTTTTACTTTTATTTTTGAGTCAAATGCAGCTTCATTGTGAAAATGAAAAGGCATTTTGGGTATTGACTTTTATTTTGAATTATGAGACACAAATGCTTCCATAAGTGGTATCAATAGACAACAAGCCAAACAACCATTAGAAAAATGCCAGGTTCATGTGACACAGAAAATCAAAAGCAAAAGGATCCTTGTATTAAGAAAAAACAGAAACATGTGGGTAAGATGGTTCAGAAGCGCCATGACAGCACAAGACAATCTGGCAACAAATGCAGGGGAGATGGAGACAATAAGGGGGGGGTTGATTAGACAATTACAACCAGGTGCACACATCAGGGAAGGCGGTGGATCATAGTGAAGGAGAATTTACACTGGAAGGCCGAAAAGTCAAGACATCTGAAACGAGAGGACAAGTGAAAACAGGAAGTTATGAAATTAATTGTACCAAAGCAGAGCCAGAACCACTCCTGGCCCTGATACTGAAGAATCTTACTCCCCCCCCCAAGGACGCTTGGGTTTGGTTCGTTTCTGCCGATGAAATCACGGATGAGAGTCCTCTCCAGAATTCCTGGAAGATTTTCAAGACCTCACCTTTCAGCCCAAATCCTCATATCCCATATCCTGGCCCCAATACCTCACAAAAAAGAAAACTTGTTCTTTAACTGTTCTTTAACTTTGTGGACTGGTGTGAACTCAATCACCTTCATATCAATGCCACCAAAACAAAGGAGATGGTGGTGGACTCTCGCAGTGCTGCTTCTCAGTCTCCAGTGGTAATTCAGGACTGACATCGAGAGGGTGGTGATGCACAAGTACTCCAAGTGCTCAAGATCAACCTTAAACAGGACTGGTCAAGAGGTCCTTGGGGGTGTGTAGTAGGCCACTACTCAAGACTTCTATGAGGTTGTCACAGATCAGCAACTCTTTATGCTGAGGTGAATCTGTAGAAAAAACAGAAGTGATCTCTCTCCAATGTGTGTATTCATACTTTACACTTTGGCTTTTTCCCACTGGGTTGCTACAGCGAATCCAGTCAAAGATGGGTAAACTTGTCGTTGTGGTCACTGGATGCCCGGCGATACACTCTTAGGAATAGAACCTTTCGCTCCTAATAAATTAATATTCCGTTCCCTCGAAACAATTAATTCGGGGGAACGAAAAAATTAATTCTTGCGAAGACAATAATTATTTATGTCATAAGTCATTCATAAACACATATATGCTCACTGTCCGCGCAAAAGCCGCTTTCAGCTGTAACTTCTGTGTCTTTGTGACCCACATTCATTTAGAGGAGAGGGGAAAATAAAAACAAGAATGATTGATCTATTATTGTCTCTGATGAAAATCAGAAAAGATATCATAAAAATTCTAGGATGACCTGCTGGCTATACCCGGGCCTCCTGACTCCAGCTACTAGCTCCTAGTCAAAACACGATGTGAGCAAAGTTGATTTACAGCAGAAACCTTCACATTTCTGTTCCGTTGTGTTTGTCTTATCACATTGCATTGAAGACACGGAGGATGTTTAGAGATCAGATTTATTTTAAAAAGCTCTACAAAAGCATCATACCCGTCAGCAGTCACTATACATCCGAAGGCTAGTAGCCTACATGCTACGTGTCCCATCATGCATCAGGCATACCCTATAACGTGATTCCCGAAAGCAATCACTGCGAACCTTTTATAACTGTATACGGCTACTGTGAGTGTGATGTCATCCTCAGTCGAAAAGACCCCAAACGTTATTGCAGGCCGAATGGTTATGGTACCTACATTGCTAGGCAAAGCAGCAATCCGTGTTCATGACTTATGACGTAAATAATTACTTTGTTTGCATGACTTAATTATTTTGTGAGAACGAGAGTACACTCTTAGGTAACAAGATATTTATTTGTGGGAAGAATTAGGTTTATTTTATTGAGATTATTTACAAGAAACATATAAAAAAACAATACTGACAAAACAAATTTCTAACTTGTTCTGTCAAACAGCTGAGCGAGCAGATAAGCACTGAAGGCACCTTGTATTGGACAGATTTTACGTTTAACAGGGTTTATGTATCTTCAGACAGAGTAGTATACTTGGATAAACCCTTCTGTATTTGATGCTGCTTTTATTTGGTGATAATTACATTTTGCATGTATTCTTTGTTGGACTGGACGGAAGAAAAGAAGAGAGAGAGAAATGGAGGATGTCAGAGATGGTTGATATGGGGTTAGAATGACGGAGACAGCGGGTACAGTAGATACAAAGTCTAAACATAAGAGTGTCATGAGTAAATTCCGTGACTTATTTTTTGTTCTCACATACACATCTACACACATCAAAAAAATAGTCTGCACACAGCTATTTACAGGTTTGAAAAAAGTATATTCATAGATTACTGTAATAATGGAAGATTTATCTCACAAGACTTGTGCACACAGACAAGTACACACTCGAAGAGGGGTCTAAAAACAATATCATGCCAATTTTTGTTCAAAAGTAAATAAGCAGGTAGGTTAAATTAATATGTGCTTCTCACAGTGTACCTTGATCACACGACTGCTCCAGCATTTTATACAAACAATATATGACATCTATCGGGGAAACAAAGGAGTAGAATGTAGAAAAACATATTTTTCTGTCCCTGTTACATGCATTCATCCAACACAAGAGCGGAGCCGCCCTCGGGTACTCACCACCTCTGTTTCCGTCCCAGGAACTAGATTTGGCGGTGCCTTCGGCCAGGAACATCTCCAGTATTAAAAGCAACGATCTGGCGCCAGACCACAGAAGCCTCCTGCACCAAGGGAGGGCAGCAACTGCTCACATCGCCAATCGCCAGGTGGTGGGGTCCCACGTACCAGCCTGGTCAGAGGGTTTGGCTCTCCGTCAGCAATATTCCCATTCATGCTCACTCCCGCAAGTTGGTTCCCCGGTTTATCGGACCATATACCATTGAAAATAATCATCAATCCTACCTGTGTCCGACTACGCCTCCTCGAGCTCTCAAGGTACACCCCTCCTTTCATATCTCGCAGATCAAACCCGTTCAGGACAGTCCTCTGTGCCCGCCGTCCGCTTCCCCACCACCCGCCCGGGTCATCGACGGCGCCCCCACCTTCACTGTTAGGGGATACTGGACATCCGGGCGCCAGGGGGTCAAGGGCACCAGTTCCTGGTTGATCGAGGTTACGGTCCTGGGGAGCTTATCCTGATCTTATGCTTCTTCATCCTGGACCCGTCCCTCATGGAGGACTTCTTCCGGGCCCATCCTGATCGCCGCCCTGGACCGCCTGGAGGCAGGCATTGGGGTACTGTCATGGTTCCTCTGTCATGTCCTCTCTCTGCTTTCTGGCTTCCATTCACCGCAGCTGCCGCCACTCAATTCATCAGCCCGCCAGACCTTCATAAGGAACTCCAGGACCAGTATTCTATGCATGTTCGTTGCCTCTAATGGTGCATGTTCCAGCCGCTAGTTATCCATGCTTGTTAGCCTTCGCCTCACGACTCTTGTCCTGTTCCAGAATTTCCTAGTCCACGGTGACGGGTCAAGCCGACGCACTCAAGCAGATTGCCCGCCACACTCACCTCCTCTTCAGTGGAGCTTGTTGGAGTCCATGCCCACTTTCGCCACAGTCACTTCTCGTTACGTTCCTATCCTCGCTACGCTCTCTCGATCCACGGACCCCCTCCAGTCACGCCGCCTCCTGCCACAGCAAGACAATCTCACCATCTGATCTAATAAACCCTTTTACTTACTACTTACCACCTCCTGTCATCCTTCCGGTTCCAGCATTCAATTCGCCAAGTTTAGTCAGTCATGACACAAAGGTCTTCTCAAAGTTCACCTACTTGAAGATCGCATCAACACAGCAGTGATTACGCCACAGCATAAAAAAAGCAGTTTGGGGGCTGGAGGTGATTAGCTACAGTTCAATAGGAAGTAAGACCAGGAGGCTGCTTGTTCAAGGAGACAGACATACAAAGAAAAAGTACTTCAGACAGAAGAAGAATGGGAACAGCACTGTGGGTAAAGTACGTGAGGAATTTGAGCAAAGCATCTGTGTTCTGTCAGCAGTAAAACCATCACAGACCATAAACCCCTGCTTCCTTCTGAAGGACTTTAGAGATCTGGACGACAAACGTTTCCACTGCCAGAAGAAAGAAAACCAGAAAGTGGAGAATTTTCATATAAAAATACTTGGAGAACATCTAAAGTCTTTTGAGTTTCATCAATGAAGAAAATATCCAACCTTAAGCAAACTATTAACCAGGAGGAAGAGGAACCGAGAGAAGAGGAAGAACAGATGACAGAGCAGATGGAGAGATTGAGGGAGGAGCTGGAGCTGGAGTTAGTAAACTATAGAAGAGACACAAACTTCCACTTTCTTTCACACAGTTCAACACACAAAAGCCAAACACTTCATCCAACATGCTGTCTGTGCAGACATCTGTGTTCACTCTGCTGCTTCTAGTCATTGAACAGGTTGATGGGATTCTTTCAAAGATCCATTTCAGCATTTGATGTTTGGTTCATCACTGATCTGACTTCTCTTTCCTTTAGATGTCAGCTGTGAAGAACTCACTGCAGTCAAGAAGGAAGATCCACTTGGAAGGAACTTCTGTCACTCTGTCCCACAAATATGTACCCTGCAACAGGAAATGATTATTCTTTCTGGTATCGGCTACCCAGGAAAAACCTCCAGAGTTCTTGATCTCTCTCATTCTGAACAGGAACGCCCAATTCTCCCAGCCAATTCCTGGATTTTCCTTCTCAAAGTGAGGACGACCAAAGACAGCGATCTGTAGATTTCTGCTGCAGTGATACAGACTCTTACAGGTACTACTGTGCTGGGAAGCCCACAGACAGGAAAACAACAAAACTCTGTACAAAAAAACCTGCAGAGAAAAATGCCCTACACAACATCCACTAGAGGGCGTCCTAAATCAGAAAGCACTGATTGTTGGAGTCATTGAACTGAGGAGAAAGACACCAGAGAATGAAGCAGGAAAGATTGGGGGTTATGAGCTGCCAGAAAACTAAACTATTTCATTGGTTGAGATGAACTGAAAAAGAGCTCATTGGCCCCGCCCACTGAACTACAGACCATCCAGTGACATTATCTTTTCTTCATTGTGCAGCAGTTCATCTCCTGTCTGAGTAGCTTAAAGGACTCCAAAGACATGTTGCTTTACCTCTTGCTTCTTTTCTCACACATTCTAGGTGAGTTTAAGAACAGATTGCTTGCTTGAAGCTGCTTCATCACTCATCATCTCATTCATTCCAATGGCTTCATTTTCCACTTTTTTCCAGGACTCACAGCTGGAGACTCCACCTCCCATCGGCATCAACTTACAGGAACTGAAGGAAAATCTGTTACAATGAAATGTAACTATGAGACAGCCGATAGCACTCCTTGGCTTTACTGGTACAAACATGATTCTGGACCTCAGGCCTTACAGTTTATTCCCTTGTTGAAAGGAGCAAAAAGTTCCACAAGAGAACATATTCCAGATAAACGATATGAATCCATAACAACAGACACATCAACTGAACTGATCATCAGAGAGTTAACCCTGCAGACACAGTTCTCACTACTGTGCAGTAGACACACAGTGATCCAAAGTGTAGAAAGAGGCTGTACAAAAAACCTGAAGACAGATATGGGACTACTCTCTTCAAAGAGGAGGGAAGTGGTTTCTCAAAGCACAGCTTCATATCAGATGTGATTCTGTTCATTCCTTCTTGCTTGGATCAGGAGTCTCCGTGGTTACAGCTGCTAATGAAACACTGTGGGAGGATTCACATGAGCAGATGAGCCACATCAACCAGTAAAATTATATTTAAAGGTTATTAATGTTATGTAAAGCGGTAAAATCCTTTATTATAAAATACAATAGTCAAATTTTTCTTCTTAGCTAAAGTTATTTATCAGAAATTTCTCCCACGCCTGGAGCATATCAAGATGTGATTCAATCCACACGTCCTTTATTTAACTCTTTTATAGTGTTTCAATTACCGTAACTCCTTAACAAATAAATAAAATGTAATGTACTTCATCTCTGAATTCCATGACTGTTGTTAAGGTTAAGGCTGCGTACCTATTATTAGAACTTACATTTTTTTCCTCTTTCCCTATGCCTCCCTGATCTTCTGGGCCTCCCATCGGTCCTGCTGGCCCTGGCCTGGGTGGCGGATTTGGTCGCCCGGGGGGCGGTTGTTCCCTGCCTGCTGCCATGGTCTTATCCCCCCTTCCTATTATCACCCCTCTAACCCTCCCCCTCTCTAACATCCCTCTCTTTCTTCCCTTCTTTCCTTTTCTGTCCGGTCCAACACCAAAGATTTTCAAACATGATACCTTTGGTTTGTCTGAAGATTAATAGCCCCTATTGTTAAAGTAAAATATGTCCAACACAAGAGGCCCTCAGGTCTCATCTGCCTGCCCAGCTGTTGGACAGGGCTGTTAAAAAAAAGGAATGACATTTTTCTTAAATTAGAAAAAACATTGATTTAACTATTTGTCTCAGAGGACACCACCTTCTCAATGGAAGGACATATTAATTGTTAGTGAGTATTTATCAATCCTATGAGATTAAATTTTACTGTCAATATCAGGGTAAATCTCCTGAAGGACTGAATCACAATAAAACCACAAGATGTGCTGACATTGATAACAAGACAAACTCACCCAGGAAACCAGATCCCAGCCTCTAGGCGATTTACACTGCAGGTCTTGATGCCCATTTCCATTTTCTGACTATATCCGATGGACATTTTTTGACATAACTCTGTAAAGTCTGGCTTCCAAATGACCCCGACAAGGCGATCAGGATGGTCTTGATGGAAAACAGGCAAGCAGATCTGGGTCGAGGATCGCGGGCGCCTGGCACCACTGACGGTCAGCAGGGCCGTAACCTCCCAGTCCACAGGATATTGAATGCCCCACCCAGTCTCCCTGGAGGCAAGGAGCTTCCCCGGATCAGGTAAACCTCGACCACCATGATAATGAGGCAGGAGGGGCTCCCTGGAGTGGGCTGTAGGAAGAGTTCCCAGCAGGCTTTAGTTTGCTTACTTGAAAGACCGGGGTGCATTCTGGTGTCCGCAACTAAGCTTGACGGCCACAGGGTTACGATTCCAACAACAGGATACGGTCCGGCGCAGGCATTAGCTTACGTGGAACTCCCCTTTCAGGATGTCCGTGGAGGAGAGCTATACTTTATCTCCCCACCTTGTACATGGGAGCAGCAGTTCTCCGGCGGTTAGCAACTGCTGTAAACCTCTCCTGGTTCCTTAACAGCTTGTGCCGAAAACTTTCCCAGACTCGTTGGCAGCGCCGTACAAATGCTGCAGGACCCGAAACAGTAGCTGTCTGCTCTTGGTGTGGAAAGAGGGGTGGTTGATAACCATAGGCTGCCTGAAAGGGTGAAAACAAGTGGTATTGACGAGTGAGTTAGAGAGTATCTTCTGCCCAGGGTAGTTGAGATGACCAGGTGTTGGGGTTCTTAGAGCACATAGCCTGTAGAGTGGTCACGAGATCCTGGTAGAACCACACCACCAAGCCGTTGGTCTGAGGGTGAAAACCAGAGCTTAAACTGACCTTAACTCCCAACAATTTACAGAACTCCTTCCAAAAATGAGGTACATAAACTGAGGTCCCCGATCCGAGACTATGTTCTGCGGAAGGCCATGCAGACGAAATTTCACATGTTGCGAACTAAACTGCCAGTTCCTTGGTTGATGGTAACCCTGCAGAGGTATGGCATGAACCAATTTAGAACATCTGTCTAAAAAGTCATGATGACAGTCTTACCCTAGAACTGCAGACTAGTGATAAAATCCATATGCATATGGGACCACGTCTGGAGGGCACAGGCAGCGGCAGAAGCAATCCAGCAGGAGGCGTCCTAGGAGTTTTTACACTAGCACATACTGGACATGAAGCAACAAATGCCCGAATGTCAGAGGACATGGTGGGCCACCAATATCTTTGACCCACAAGGAAAGCAGTTCTCGAGTCACTGGATGATAGGCTAGGCGAGACGTATCGCCCCCCATTTTCAGGACCGACTGTCGAGAAGAGAAGGGACATACAGACACTCTCAAGTGGGGCAACCAGATGGGGATGCTGTGTCCGAACCAAAGGTTTGACTTCTGCGCCCAAAGACCACCGGTAGCCCCCAAAACCAGATGAGAGGGAACAATGGTGTTGATGTAGAAGAGTCCTCTCTCTGATGCACACGGACAAAGTTTACAGGTTTGCATTTTTTTGCTGCCAGGACGAGTAAGAGAGGGCAGTTGAAGCGCTTTAAACAAGGCCCACTCACAGCTTGGTGAGGGTTTAAAACACTTGGCAGTCCGGATATACCTCCAGGTTTTTGTGGTCATCCACACCAGAAATGGTCTTTCAGCCCCCCCCAGCCAGTGACGCCACTCCTCAAGAGCCTGTTTGACAGCAAGTAGTTCTCTGTTCCCAATGTCGAAGCTTCTTTCTTGCAGGAGGAGCTTGCAGGAGAAATACACGCAGGGGATGAACTTTATTATCAGACGCTCTCTGAGAAAACAGGCCTCTACTCCTGTCTTCAGGACGATCCACCTCCACAATGAATTGCTTTGGAGGTGCCAGGCTGAGTCAAGATGGGACCCCAGAAAACGCCTTTTAGCCTCGCTGCAAGTGCCCCTATCTGCCCCTCGCCCCAGATAAAACGCATCTTAGCTGATGTTAGTCTGTGGGAGGGGGTGCATCCACGCCACTAAAGCCTCTGATGAACCGCCGGTAGAAATTGGCGAAACCTAGGAAACGCTGGAGTTGTTTGCGCCCGGTAGGAACCGGCCACTCCAAAACAGCCTTCACTTTGTCCTCATCCATCTGGATGGACCCAGGTGTAACTACATGACCGAAGAATCTTGTGTGAGTGGTGTGGAATTCACACTTCTCAGACTTGCAATACAGTTGGTTCTCAAGTAGGCGCTGGAGTACGGCTCTGACGTGCTGCACATGAGTCTCGAGATCTGGAGAAAAAATCAAAATATCGTCCAGATAAACAAACACAAACTTATTTATCATGTCCTGAGAACATCACAAGTCAAACCCTGAAAAATAGCTGGTGCATTAGTAAGTCCAAAAGGCATGACCAAATTCAAAATGTCCACTAGGTGTTGAAGGCGGTCTTCCACTCATCCCCCTCTCGAGATCAGATGATAAGCACTTCGGAGGTCCAGTTTGGTAAAGATCTGGGCCCCTTTAATAAATTCAAAAGCAGACTGTAAGAGAGGTAAAGGATAAGTGTTCCAAACCGTGATATTGTTCAATCCCCTGTAGTCTATGCAAGGCCGCGAAACCCCCCATCTCTGCGTTTCATAAAGAAGAATCCTGCTCTCTCAAGAGGAGATGAAGAGGGACGATTATTCCCAAGCCTGAAGACTCTCCTGAATGTATCCCTCCATAGCCTCCTGCTCTTGTGACGAGACAGAAGCATTCAGGCCCTTAAGAGGCTGCGCCCTCGGTAGAAGGTTCTGGCACAGTCAGAGAGACGAGTGGGGGGTAGGAGATTCTGTCTGAATCTTGCTTTTTGCACCAAGGTCATGATAAGCAGGAGGAACAGAACTGAGATTTAGGGGAGGTTCAGAAAGAGGTTTCGATCTGAGGAACGAACAGAGGCAGCATTTAAAAAATTTAGCAGACAGTAAGAACTCCAGGACAACACACGTCCTGAAGTCCAGTCAATATGAGGTGTGTGTCTACACAACCAGGGAAAACCCAATATTACTTTTATGCTCTAGAGAGCACTACATAAAAACCTCATGACTTCAGAGTGGTTTCCTGACACAGTCACCTTCAACATTCACAGTACGTGCTGTAACAGTGTGACAATGACTGCTTTTATGGCATGGATGAGAAGGCAGGAGACAAAGCTTCAACAGGAATCCTAAGTCTACTTACCACCTCCTGTAAGATCAGACTTCATCTGAACCACAGATTCAATCAGTGTTTTGAGCTCCTCCTGAGCTCCTTCATAAGCCACCAAGCTCCTGGTAGGTGGTCGGTGGGGGGAGAAAAAGAAGAAAAGCGGTCACCAGGGTCCCTCCCTAGCGGTGAACCCTGGGCTTTCCCTGGACAGTTGTGATGAAGTACCAGACTGTCCAGTACAAAACACAGTCCCTCTCAAGCGGGCGCCCAACATTCTGCAGGCAGAAGTGCTAGACTCACCTGGGACCCCCAGGTGCATAGTCTCCGGGGAGGAGTGAACCTGTTATGGAGTCAGATGGCTGGATCGGAGCGGTGGGAACTCCACAGGAAGCGGCGGACAGGAAGTGCTGCTTTGCGGCTGTGGACCCCTCTCCCTTATCCTCCGATCGATGCGCACCGCCAGGTCAATCAGCTCCTCTTTCGACCAGCAGGTGCTTGCAGCCAGGATCCGGAAATCCACTGCGAATCCGAGACGCCATAACTCTGCTGGAGACGGAGAAGCTCTGAAGCGGCTACTCGTGGGGGGTGTGCTAGGATTAAACACCCTGAGTAGTTGGGAGGAAAACGTCCGGAAGGAGCGTACAGCTCTGCTCCGCGAGCCCACTTCGCCAACCCCCATCGCTTAGCTCGGCCCGTCAGGAAGCTCAAAGCAAACGCCACCTTGCTCTGCTCAGAGGGGGAAATTCGCCGGATTAAAGTCAAATGGAGGCGCAGGAAGTGGCGTGAACGCCTGCAACCTTTCAGCAGTTCTCAAAAGACTCAGGATGGCCCAGCTGATCCCCAAAGCGGAGACGAGAAATTGTTCATTTCTGGCGGTAGGCGGCCGCGGAGTTGTTCATTATACTGTTTCCTCACAGCAGTACCAAGCCAGACTGTTTCTTTAAGCTGCAGTTGTTACATTTCTGTTAAGGGTTATACTGAGGAACTAGGTGGGTGAAGAAAGGAATCTGGTGAGTCGGCAACTGCGTGTTATTTTCCTGGTGTTTTTCTGTTTCAATTAATTTTCATATTTTATGGACTATTTTATTTGTTTTGTGTATAGTAAAGCTTGCTTTCAACTTGAATTAAAGGCCAGGCCAAATAAAAAAAGTTTAAGTCTGACTTGAGGAAGACAAGATGAAGACCTTTTTTTTCTCCCGTTAAATACAGCTTTTTCTTGCACTAGAGGGCTACATTGTGAAGTGGGTGGGGCTCTCCTTCTGCTTTGTGTTCAACATTCAGTCAATAAGAAGTGGTGCCGTGAAGAGAACAATTGTCAGAGTGAATGTTGAACATCAGCTAGTTTCCTGTTGATTGGAAACCTTTACAGGCCAGATGGAACATTGGCTGTGGATTCTTCTGTTTTTTCTTTTGGTAAGACACAAAGATCAACATAAGTTTCCTCTTCTCAAACATCACCGCTTGGCTGAGCTGTACATTAAGAGCTGTCAAAGCTGCTGATTGTTGTCCTTAATCAATCATCTTTATTCATTCATCTCTTCCTCTGCATGTTCTGTTCTTCCTCAGAGTGTAAAGGAGAGACAAAGTGATCCAACCAGGAGGAGAAGTCATTAAGCTGCTGAAGGAGACTCTCTCACACTCAACTGTACCTTTTTGAGAACAGTACAGTCCCATATTTGTTCTGTTCAAAACATGAAGTGAACAGTTACCCAAAGTATATGTGTACTACTGTGCTCTGCAGCCTACAGACAGGAAACAGCAAAAAACTTGGTATAAAAACCTGCAGGTAAACACATTGCTACCCCACAATATTCTCAAAGAAATTCAACTCTTGAAAATACCAGCTACCACTACTGGAGGACCCTGTAACTGCCTTGTTACATTGATCAGACCAGGTCTAACTACCTGGGCAAAAGTTTAAACCAACTTAGTTTTCATTGTAATTTTCTAGCTATTGCAAGTTTTAAGTTTTACATTTTAAGGGGGAAACATAACTATAACTTTAAACCAGCTCAAAAATGCACACCTGATCATGGAGGGATTGTTCAACAACACAGGACTACTACAGAGCTTTTGTGATTTTTTGTCATGAAAGTGTAACTTTTCTCCAATTGAAAAATCTGTGATTAGACTACCAGTACAGTTGCTTTACTTTAAAAATGTATTAATCCTACAGAGGAGATATTTACCATGTTGCTGCAAATGTATAATAGACGGTCAAATGGAAAAATACATGAGGCTGAAGGACTTGTTCAGTGTTTATTAAAATCTGCAAATGATCACACTGCATGAATACAACCTAAAACTAACTAACACTGCAAAACTATGACATAAGCAATCATAACAAAGGAAATGTATTCACTTTTTATCCAGAACTTTCCACTATAGTTTCTAATGAAAAATATATTAACAGACAACAACAAGCAAAATAACAATTACAAAATTACAAAAAATAAAATGTGTTCTTAACAGTTAAAGAAGAAAAAGGAAAAATGATGTTTGTACTAAAACTCAGTTTGGCACTCTTCAGATGCAAAATAGTTGGGGACTCTAAACTGAAAATGACAATGCTTATGACAATTTGTAGAAAAATATTAAGAACCTGAACCATAGAAAACAAAAACAAGCCTAAAAATGTAGTCGGATGCTCACTTGTTTTTGCCAGATGGTGTATCATCTAGGCTTACATTCACACCGCAGGGTTAATGCTCAATTCCGACTTTTTGAAAAACTTTTATTTTTTGCAAGGCTGTTGTCATTCCCAATTAAATGCGAACTTTTGTGATCTCCTGTGTGAACAAGAAATTACCCACATGACCCGCATGCGCAGAATAGTACTCAACGGGAACGACGCTACTGTTGTTTGGCGGAAGAAGCTAACATTAACAATGATGTCATCAACTGTATTGTCAAAGCACAGCTCTTTTTGTATTATTTTCATTTACTACAAAGGAGCCAGCACAATCACACCTTTCCCCATTTTTAAGAAGGCATTGGAGCCAGGATCGCCTGTACCCACTAAGTTGTGAACGGGGATGTTTATATGCTAGCCTTTGTATGCAGTGTAAGAGAGAGAAGAGAGAGCGCTTGCAGAGGTAGGGAATGGGGTAAAGCAGTAGCTGCATTGATGTTGTGTTGTGTGTTAAGGAAGAAGGAGAATGGTAATAAATAAGGTTTCTAGAAGAACTGTTTTGTGACTATTTATTAACCTGCTCTGGTGGGTCTGAGGGATCAAACAGAGAAGTAAACCCCGAAGAGGGTCCTCTCGCCTGACCATGGTCGAAAGGGGGAGTCATAGTGAAAGGTTCACCACACTCGGCCATTTCGCTGGACATTTTTTCAAACCGCCTGGTTAAGTAGTTTGGCCTGAATGAGCTGTCACCCAAATATTAATCAAATCGGTGACTTCGCTTCCTTCCACCGACTGGTCTTAGCGCATCACCCACCATAGCGATGTTTATGTTCTCGCTCCGCCACTTCAACACAGAATGATAATGTTGGCTTATGCTTATTGCTTATCCGATCATGGTGCAGGTAAACAGTTCATGTTGATCGGGTCATTACTACTCTAGGGGGTATTCTAGCAGGTTATGCTATAGTTATGGCGGTAAGTTTGAGGCCATGTAGCTGATTACCTCAGCTTTTGGTTCCAAAAATGGAGGTATGTTTCAGGATATGTCAAGTTGCAATAGCAACTCATGCTCTGAACATAACCTGGTCTGGAGCAGGTTTAGTTGAAGGTTAGTTTGTTTCTTTTCAGAGAAGTGAAGGGTTACATGAAGTCAATTTGATGATGATTTAGTAGATGAAGAAGTTCAGATAATACTTTTTTCACCGTGAGAGGGTGATAAGAGCACATATGGATTTTGGAAAGATAAACTTTACATTGATCTAACTTAATTTGCTTAAGTAAAGATAAATCATTTTTTGTTGAGTCAGCTTAAAAACTAGTTAAGACAGTTATTTTACTTTCAAATTAATTCCATTAAGTATAACTTTTTTGGTTACTGTTAGATAGGCACAGGCACTTTTGCCTGTTCCGAACGGATTTGGGGTTTTAGGGTGTGTTGGTTTTGATCAAATGTGTTTAGTTGTTTAGCTAGTTTTGTCGTGTTATTTGTTCAGTTATGTTTAATTTTTTCTGCACCAAGGAGTGAGAGGAAGAGAGTTTATTTAGCACCCTACTGCCTCTATCACTGATTTAATGAAGGCCAGAGAATTTATAAAAGACAAATGTTTTATGTTGCAAAACCATTTTGTATCATTCATTTTGTCATGATTTCAAAGAACCGAGACAGGCCTAGATGTTGGAACCCGGAAGGAAAACAGGAGAGTGTAAGGTATGTTAGATGATTTATTTATGCAGGACGTGATCCAATGACGAGGATGACGTATGAGGATTTCTGTGATGAGGCGATGGGTGAGAGCACAGGAAATCCGGACTTGGAATCGTGGCGGGGCTGGAGGGTTTCTGCAATGGCTGAGCTGGAGGGTTGGCATGAACAGGAATCCTGGCGTGATCGAGAGGACCGATGACAAAGTGATCCAACCAGGAGGAGAAGTCATTGCTGCTGAAGGAGACTCTCTCACACTCAACTGTACCTTTGAGACCAGTACAGTCCCATATTTGTTCTGGTACAAACATGAAGTGAAAAGTTACCCAAAGTACATGTTGAAACGTTACTTAAAAACAAAAGAAAACGCTCCAGAGTTCAAGGAAGACAGATTTGATGCTGAACTCAAAGACAAATCAGTTCCTCTGAAGATCCAGAAGCTTCATTTTTCAGACTCTGCTGTGTACTACTGTTCTCTGAGGCCCACAGTGACAGGAAACAGCAAAACTCTGTACAAAAACCTGCAGGGTAAACACATTACACCACAATATCTCAAAGAAATCTCAACTCTTGAAAAATACCAGCTACCACCACTGGAGGATCCTGTATAACTGCCTGTTACATTTGATCAGACCAGGTTCAACTACCTGGGCAAAGTTTAAACCAACTTAGTTTTCAATAATAATTTTCAGCTATTGCAAGTTTTAAGTTTTACATTTTAAGGGGAAACATAACTTTAAACTTTTTGTGCCTAAAAAAGGCACACCTGATCATGGAGGGATTGTTCAACAACACAGACTACTAGAGAGTTTGTGATTTTTGTCAAGGAAAAAGTGTAACTTTTCTCCAATTGAAAAATCTGTGATTAGACTACCAGTACAGTTGCTTTACTTTAAAAATGTATTAATCCTACAGAGGAGATATTTACCATGTTGCTGAAAAACGTGTAGGAAGTCAGATTTGTCAAATGAAAAACACATGAGGCTGAAGGACTTGTTCAGTGTTTATTAAAATCTGCAAATGATCACACTGCATGAATACAACCTAAAACTAACTAACACTGCAAAAATATGACATAAGCAATCATAACAAAGGAAATGTATTCACTTTTTATCCAGAACTTTCCACTATAGTTTCTAATGAAAAATATATTAACAGACAACAACAAGCAAAATAACAATTACAAAAATTACAAAAATAAAATGTTTTCTTTAACAGCAAGAAGAAAATGTGCAAAACTGATGTTTGTACTAAAACTCAGTTTGGCACTTTGTGATGCAAAATAGTTGAGACTCTAAACTGAAAATGACAATGTTTATGGACAATTTGTGGTGAAAAATATTAAGAACCTGAACCATAGAAAACAAAAACAAGCCTAAAAATGTAGTCGGATGCTCACTTGTTTTTGCCAGATGGTGTATCATCTAGGGCTACTTTCCCACTGCAGGGCTTAATGCTCAAATCCGATTTTTTGAAAAAATCCGACTTTTTTGCAAGGTCATTTACATTTCCAATTAAATGCAAATTTTTGTGATCTCCTGTGTGAACAAGAAATGACCCACATGACCCGGCTTGCGCAGAATAGTACTCAACGGGGAACGACGTCACTCGTTGTTTGCGTAAGTAGCTAACATCAACAATGGATGTCAACAACAGTGTTGTCAAAGCACAGCTCTTTTTACATTATTACATTTACTTTCATAAAGGAGCCAGCATAATCACAATCTTCTCATTTTAAGAAGGCATTGGAGCCAGGATCTTCTGTGCCCACTTTTGTGGAACGGGGATGTTTATATGCTGGGGCCTTGTGGGCGTGTGTGTAGGAGAGAAGAGAGAGCGCTTGCAGTGAGGTAGGGAATGGGGGGGGGACAGTGGGGGCACGCATTCATGTTGTGTTGTGTGTTAAGGAAGAAGGAGAACGGTAATAAAATAAGGTTTCCCCCAGAAGAACTGCTTGTGACTCTTTATTAACCCGCTCTGGAGAAACTGAGGGTCTGAACGGGGAAGTGAACCCAGAAGGAGGGTCCCCCGCGCTTCTGACCATGGTCGGAAAGGGGGAAAAAAAAGTCATAGCGGGAAAGGTTCAACACCACGCTCGGCCATTTCGCTGGAAATTTTTTCAAAAACCGCCCGGTTGCGAGTTTGGCCTGAATGGAGCTGCCACCCCAAATATTAATCAAATCGGTGACCTCGCTTCCCTTCCACCGACTGGTCTTAGCAGCATCGTCCACCATAGTTGATGTTTATGTTCTCGTTCCCGCCTACTTTAACACAGAATGATAATGTTGGTTTATGCCGATTGTTGATCCGATCATGGTGCAGGTAAACAGTTCATTCTGATCGTGGGTCACTACTACTCTAGGGGGTATTCTAGAAAGTAGGTTATACTAGTTAGCATGGTAAGTTTGAGGCTAAGGAAGCTGATTACCTCAGCTTTTGGTTCCAAAAATGGAGGTATGTTTCAGGGTATGTCAAGTTGCAATAGCAACTCATGCTCTGAACATAACCAGGTCCGGAGCAGGTTTAGTTGAAGGTTAGTTTGTTTTCAAAGAAGTGAAGGAGCATGGCGTGTCAATTTGATGATGATTTAGTAGATGAAGAAGTTCAGATAATACTTTTTTCACCGTGAGAGGGTGATAAGAGCACATATGGATTTTGGAAAGATAAACTTTACATTGATCTAACTTAATTTGCTTAAGTAAAGATAAATCATTTTTTGTTGAGTCAGCTTAAAAACTAGTTAAGACAGTTATTTTACTTTCAAATTAATTCCATTAAGTAGGTATAACTTTGGTTACTGTTAGATAGGCACCGCAAGGAATTGCGGGATACCATTCCCTTTGCCTGTCTGAACGGATTTGAGTTTAGGTGTTGGTTTTTGACCAAATGTGTTTAGTTGCTTAGCTGTGTTATTTGTCCAGTTATGTTTAATTCTTTCTGCACCATGAGTGAGAGGGAGGGAGAGGACGATGAGTTTATTTAGCACCCATACTGCCTACTGATTTAATGTGAAGGTCAGAGAAATGGTAAAAGACAAAATGTTTCATGTTGCAAAACCATTTTGTATCATTCATTTTGTCATGATTTCAAAGAACCGAGACAGGCCTAGATGTTGGAACCCGGAAGGAAAACAGGTGAGTGTAAGGTATGTTAGATGATTTATTTATGCAGGACGTGGATCCAACGACGAGGATGACGGCTGAGGATTTCAGATGAGTAATAAGGTGAGACACGGGAAATCCGGACTTGGAATCGTGGCGGGGCTGGAGGGTTTCTGCAATGGCTGAGCTGGAGGGTTGGCATGAACAGGAATCCTGGCGTGATCGAGGAGGACCGATAGCTCTGGAGGCGAATCCTCGCTAAACACTTGTGGTATGTATTTTCTGAAAACAAGGCGTAGGTAAATATTAACAAGAGGCAAAGTTTCAAGAGCGAGAACATGGGTGACTATGCATCATTGAGGAGCAACGAACTGGCAATGAATGCTGAGGCTGGCTCTCCTTAAGACTGCTGGAGGTTGATGAGATGAGTAGATACAGCTGGGAGTCCTGTGAAGGAATTTGTTTTATTATTATCATTGTTTAAATGTATTTCTTTAAATGTTAACTCAGATTGACCTTTTTACCTCTACTGAAAACAGTTCTGTGTGTTTGGTCATATGCTTCTCATGCCCAGCCAGGAAGGGGGGGTTTTACGACACACTGTCCTCAGCTGATAAGGGATACTGTTTGAAGTTAGAATCCACCAAAGGGGTCATTGTATGACACCCCCTAATGAACTTTTCTCTTTGTCTTGAATTGTTACCTCCTTCTTGTGTTCTTAATAAAAGGTGCACAGGGAGAGGCAGACCTTTGAGAAGAGCAGCGTGGTGGTTGTCTTCTGTCACACTGGCTTCTTCTCCCTCGTGCATGAGAAACTTGATTCTTGTTGTGGTTTGTTGTTTATAATTGTGTTTTTCTTTAATGTCTAGATGCATTTATCTGACATTCTTTGGTCCATTCGAGCCGGATGACAACATATCTGCGTCCTTGGGGGAGGACCATGCCGATTGAAGTCTGTGCACAGCCCGTGAGACCAGGTCTCCGGAGGAAAGTCCGTCGTAGTGAATTCTACGCCGGCCAATCGACTGGTCTGATCCCTGGGTCCGGATTGACGTTATTCGTTAACCAGTCAGACCACAACGACAAGGCAAGTACAGCGCTTTTTCATGGGTTCGAGTCCCTGAAGTGGCCCAGAATTCTGAGGGACAGGTTCAAGTCCTGTTGCCTAAAACACGTGTGGGTTTGGAGTCCCGGAAAAGTCCAGAATTCTAAATAAAGGTGTAGGTTCGAGTCCTGCAGCCTAAAACGCGTAAGAGGGTTCAAGTCCCTAAAAGGCCTAGAAAAACAACAAAATAAGGGGGGGAAAAGTTTTTTTTGGTGTGAATGTGTGTGCATGTGTGAAAGGAGTGAACTTGTTCGAAGCAGTGAGCAGCTGGAAACCTTGCGGTGTTAACACAAGGCTGCTTGTTGACGTAGAACAAGATTTCATCTCATTAGGCTTTAGGTGAAAAGGACCCAGAGTCTAAAACGTGTTTTGCTCCTGGGAGGACCCTAAACGTGTGACCGGATCAGACAATAGGTCTGACCTAGAAGCTTGTTGCACGGGGAGTGAAATTCGGTCCTGAGAGAAATTCTCTGTTGGTTCTGATCACACTCTGTGACTAACGTAAATAAAAAAAATTAGGAAAAATAAAAAATGGGGAATTCAAATAAAAAAGTTGAATTAACATGAGATTGAAAATATATGGAAAGAGGTTCATTCAGGTTCAACTACATTCTTGATAAAATGGGAGAAAAATTACGATTTTAAGGGGAATGTACTGAATTAGTTAAAAGGTTACAAATTAACAACAAAATAAAAATAAAAAACGAAACAAAGAATAGTGGAGAATTAATTTGTGCAAAACTGTGCTTGAATGAAGGAACGAAAAATAAAGAATGGCATTCAGAAAAGTAAAACTAGAGAAGCATGTCTGATTGCTAAAAAAGATTAGGATAAATCAGATGTGAGACTCAGACCCCTGCAACAGCAGGCTGCAGCAGGCTGCAGACCGAGCAGGGGCAGGAGGAAAAGGGGGGGAGAGCAGAAACCAGCTGATTTCTCACCTCCTCCCTACCAGGGGACAAATGCTCCTCTGTTGACGGGTTTTTACCCACCAGTGACTGATTTAAATAAACCATAAATAGGAAAAATGATGTTAAGAGGAAAAGAGAAAAAAACTTGTTTGAAGTAAAACTATGGGGGTTGGTTTGGAAGAAGCTGGAGAGTCATCTAAAGTTGCAAAGACATTTCTAATCATTGAAGTGTCCGATCCTAGAGCTGGAGAAGATGGCCAGAGGCCTACACTTCTTGTGTTTAGGACCTGGACATTAGAAGATGTTAGGAAGGAAGTGAGGGGAGTTATCTCTCACAGGGAAAATCCACAGGATTTTCATGAGCAAATGATGGAAGTTCAGAGAGCTTATCATCTGAATGGCATTGAATGTCAGCAAGCATGTATGACTGCTATGAAAGCAGACTGGGCAAAAGTAAAGGGAAAAAGGAATCCTATGAATGATGACGATCCACCCAGACCTTTTCCACATAACAGTCTAAGAGTTAATTCAAAGTCTTACACTTTTAGGACAAAGAATTAGAGAAGCCTTTCCAATGAGATCTGATTATGGAAAGATTGGTCAAACTAAACAAAAGATGGAGAGTTAGTGTCTGATTTTAGAGTCAGATTTGAAGAAGTTTTAAAGCTAATAGTGGACTCAGAGATGATGATAATGATGATGATCCCTATAGACAGCAGCTGAAACAAGCTTTACTGCAAGCTATGAGACCAGAGATTGCAGACTAAATAAGGAAGCATTACATTGATCTACCTACAGGAGCACTACAACAGTTTATGAAATTTGCTGTTCATGCAGAAAAAAGTGATGGTGAATAGAAAGAAATTTAGAAATCAAAGTGTAGATACATTTTGGCAGGAGGAAAGTAGTGATGTGTTTTTTGGAAGGAATGTGAAGAGAGGAAGAAATCGTGGTCGTGGGAAAGGAAATTTTAAAGGAAATTTTAGAAGAAGGTTTAGAGGAAGTAGCAACAGAGGGTCAGAGCAGGTTGATGATGGATGTTGGATTTGTAGACAGAGAGATCATTGGGAGAGAGATTGTCCTGAAAGGAAGAATTCAGATTGATTAGATGGTAAAAGAAATGACGAGATTAAAGATGAATCAGAACTAGAAATTCAACCAATATGTGATGAGTTTTTAGATCTCACTGAAGTTTGTCTTATGGAAAAGCCAGAAATAACACTTTATGTTCAGGGACAACCGTTTGTTTTTTTTGTGATTCAGGGGCTTGTAGAACTGTGATAAGAAGTCATTACAATGATTTTCCTAAGTCAAATAAAACAATACAAATGAGATCTGCAGATGGTCAAATTGAAACTAAACATTTGAGTAAACCAGTTTGTTTTGAAAATCCTGACACTAATGAAACAACAAGCATTCCTGTGGTTTTAGCACCAAACTGTTCTTTTAATCTTTTAGGGAGAGATGTCATGATAAGATTAAAGTTAGGAATTTACCCCACCAGAGAAGGGGGGATGCAAGCACGACGTTGCCCAGATACAGACATCTGTGTGCTAGAAGGCAGAGGTGAACCACACTATTATTGGACTTTAGATCTACCGTAAACTGATCTTGGACAGACTGCAAAAAAACTTAATGGAAAAAGCAAAAGCCAGAGTGTCACCCCATGCAGATTTTATGTCTCCAGAAAATCTGTATGTCATGTTAAGATGCAAAAAGTTTCCTGGTCCTGACAGAGGATATGACGAAGCAGTGAGTAAACTAGGTTTTCAAAAATGTACAATAAATGATTTTTATTGGAAAGATGAAACTAGTTTCTGTACTGTGACAGTTACACCAGAAGCAAAAAACATTTAATGTATACAAAAAGAGTGACAAATTGGAAACAAATGGCAGATGCAGTTCCATTTATTTCTTGTTCTAAAGGTTCACGACAAAAATGGGAAGAAATGAAAGAACATGTGCAGGAAGTGACTTATACTTTGAACAGGCAGAAACAAAGTGGGTTTTGCTGTTGTAACTCAAGACAAGGTTCTGAAGGCAGGACCCCTGTGTGGAAATTGCTCAGCACAATCAGCTAGTTGACAGCCTTAACTGAAGCATGCAAACTGTTTAAAGATAAGCCAGTTACAATCTACACTGATAGCCAATATGCGTTTGCTACAGTGCATTTATTTTGTCAACAGTGGAAGAACAGAGGGTTTAAAACGTCAACAGGAAAACCAATAACGCATGTAGACTTACTGAAAGAATTAACTGCTGTAATGTTACCATCAAGTAGCAATATGTAAATGTGAGACACACACATGAAGAACAGATCATATTTCTAAAGGGAAATGCCTTTGCAGATGCAACAGCAAAGCAAGCTGCAACAAAAGATGTAGAAATATGCACAAATGAGGATGTGACTGTAGATGCAACCGCTGATGTTTTAAAAGAAATGCAACACAGCGCACCACAACAACAAAAAGATTTATGGTTGAAAAAGGGAGCAAAGTTGGAACAAGGTCTTTATGTCAGCACAGAAGGTAAACCTATTTTACCAAAATCCATGTACAAATGGGTAGCAATTTTGAGTCATGGGCCTTGCCATGATTCAACATGGGGGAGGATGAATTTATTAGAGAAATATTAAACAACTTATGGATTTATTCTCTATTCAAAAAATTTTGTAAACAATGTGCTACATGTATGCGTCATAATCCCCAAGGCAATTTTAGACCTAAGAGAGGAAAATTTCCTGAATCAACTTTTCCTTTCCATACAATCCATATGGATTTTATTGAATTGCATAAAAGCAAGGGATTGAAATATTGTTTAGTGATTATTGATGCATTTTCCAAATGGGTTGAAATTTTTCCATGTGCAACACTAGATGCTATTACAGTAGCTAAAGCTATTTGTAAAAGAATAATCCCAACTTTTGGCATACCACAAGTGATAAGAAGTGATAATGGTACACATTTTGTAAATCAAGTGATAGACAAAATGGCTCAACATTTTTGTATTGATTTAAAGAGACATTGTAGTTATCACCCACAGAATGCAGGATTAGTTGAGAGAACTAATGGCACTATCAAATCAAAGTTAAAGAAATGCATGGAAGAGACAAACAGACAGTGGCCTGACTGCATAGACTTAGTTCAACTAAGCATGCGTATGACACGCACAGCAGGTCAACCTTTAACGCCTTTTGAAATGTTGTATGGACGTTCTTATAGGTTACCAGACCTTGATCCTACACAGCAACATTCTCCAGATGATGATGCAAATTTAGTGGATTATTTGAGAAAAATGTTTACCACTAAAGATGTGCAAAGGACAAATCAAGTGCCAGATTCCTTTTTATCTCCACAGGACACTTCACCAGTGCAGGTTGGTGACCAGGCCATAAAAAGGAAGTGTTGGTCCAGCCCACGGTGGGAAGGGCCATTCCAAGTCCTGCTGACTACACCAACAGCTGTCAAGATTGCTGAAAGGACGTCTTGGATCCACCTGTCACACTGCAAGAAAAAGCATCTGGGTGAGGCTAATTCCAACTGCTAGGTGGGGAAGTCTGACTACAAAGGGAGGCAGCTGTATAGAAGCTGCTTGTCTCAACGTCAGCGAAGCAGGGGAATCCACCTAGTCTTAGGGAAGAAAGCACACCAGATCTCTTTTGCACTACACGGATCCTACACTGTTAGAGGTCTTGAGGAGGTGATGTGCTAGTAACCTCTCCCTCCCGAAGATAGGTACATATCCACCATGGCGTGTCCAACTGGGCTAAGAGACAGTTTATTTTGTTTACTGTTCCTGCTATTCCTGACAGGAGCCACCACATGGATTTGGTTCTTTTGGAATCATTATCCACCTGCAAGAAGAACCACCAACGAGGAAAGACTAAACATTTCTCGACGATGGCTGAGTATTGATGAACATGATGTTTTGAATAGTCCAAAAATGAACATAACTCACCTGTATATGACAAATTCTTGGTATAGGTATGTTATGTTACTGGCTAAAGAAAAGAATAGATCTGATTGCTATGTTTGTTCTGTAATTCCAATTTCATCCCTAAATCCTAATTTGCAGGCAAAGCAATTTTCTGAGTGGAAAAGCGACTGTGTTATTGAATATAGTACCAGAGGGTATATTAGTACTGGAGCCGTCACCACTTCAAATGGTACTCTTGTAAGACCGAGTTGCAAGAGTTTGTATCAGTTTAAAAAACTGAAATTGACAAAATCATTAGCTCCATATGCTAGTGTGGAATCAGGAACTGTGTTTCCACATTGCGTAACTAACAATGGCACAGAGTTTTTAGGAACTTTGCCGACAAAGATGTGTCATGAACTTCTTGTTCCCTTCACAGTCCAGATAATCAATGACAGAGTTTCCCATGGTTATGCAGTTCCCTGCCCCAGAGGACGTTGTGTTGGATCTAATCCAGATTTAATGCCAGGTAACAATGGTACTTATGTGGTTGATCAAATGTTTTGGTTATGTGGGCAGGCCCTCTACCTCAGTCTGCCTAGAGACTGGAGTGGGATTTGTGCTCCCGTAAAGGTCACAGATCACACTTTCATAGTTTCTGCAGTCCATGAGCCTCACCTGCGCCACAGACGTAACCTTATTGATGTCAAGCCACATGATTCCATTTGGGGATCAGACGTTCCAGAAGACCATAAACTCTGGAATACGGGGCAAAAGGTAACTATGGCGTTGTTTCCCTAGGTGGGAAATGCTAAAAACGCTCTCAGAATTGAGACCATTGATTATCGATTAGGTTTATTTTTGAACGCTACAATTAAAGCATTTAAAGGCTATAATGAAGAAATGTCAAGCATGAGACTTATGGTTCTACAGAACAGATTGGTTTTGGACTTATTGGTTGCTCAGGAGGGAGGTGTTTGTAAAATGTTAAATGATACTTGTTGTACATTTATTCCTGACAACACCGATGAAGGTCACAGCGTCACTGAAGCATTACATCAACTTGAAAAGGTTCAACAGGCAATGCACGATGACAGGAAACCCCAATCTTGGGATTTCTTCTCCTGGTTTGCTTTTGGTTCCTGGTGGCAACTTTTGTTAAAAATAGTGACACCTATTCTTATGGTACTGATCATATGTTGTGTGTTCACTATGTGCATTTCTCCTTGTATTCAATCTATGATTTCCAGAGCAGTGAATGGTGGAGTACAAAGTGTTCTTCTGAGTCAAGAATACAACTTGTTATTAAAGGGAGAACAAGATGACTGTAATGATTTTGAAATTGAAATGACTTGAAAAAAAAAAAAAAAAAATTCTCATCTGAGTGTAAATTGAAAGTGTTATGAAAATGAAGATGTCACAGAAAACTGAAAAGAGATGTGATATTGGATGTGAGATTTTAACATTTATCAATGATAAACAGGAGGGAGTATGTGAAGGAATTTGTTTTATTATTATCATTGTTTAAATGTATTTCTTTAAATGTTAACTCAGATTGACCTTTTTACCTCTTCTGAAAACAGTTCTGTGTGTTTGGTCATATGCTTCTCATGCCCAGCCAGGAAGGGGGGGTTTTACGACACACTGTCCTCAGCTGATAAGGGATACTGTTTGAAGTTAGAATCCACCAAAGGGGTCATTGTATGACACCCCCTAATGAACTTTTCTCTTTGTCTTGAATTGTTACCTCCTTCTTGTGTTCTTAATAAAAGGTGCACAGGGAGAGGCAGACCTTTGAGAAGAGCAGCGTGGTGGTTGTCTTCTGTCACACTGGCTTCTTCTCCCTCGTGCATGAGAAACTTGATTCTTGTTGTGGTTTGTTGTTTATAATTGTGTTTTTCTTTAATGTCTAGATGCATTTATCTGACAGTCCTCAGGAGCAGAGCAGAGAGGGGAGGGGGAGGAGAGCTGCCAGACGCACCATTATTTGTAGTTTTAAAAATTAGAATATCTCGAGGCTCAAACTTAGACATTAAGGAAAATAAACTAAGATGGAAAAACATTTAATTGAATTGGACTAATATGACATTTAGCTAGATAAATGTGAAAATTTGAGTTACAAAAAATATTGAGTTGGATAGACGTAAGAAATTGGGTTGAATACATTTAACTCAATTACTTTTTAATTAAGTACTAATTGAAGTAAAGTACTTCATTTTAGTTGGCAAAGTTGGATAATTTGTACATATATATCCCTTGTGCTATCTTAGATGACCCCACCCTTACTTTGACGTGTTCTCCCTACCATGACAAAGGTGGATAAAGGTGGAAAGATTTCATGTAATCCATGGACACCAGTGAAGATCACAAATAATTGAAGAAAAAAGGTTCAGCGCACTGTCTAGTGGGTCTACATGACCCAACTCCCACCGTTAAAGTGCCTAGGATAGCACAAGGGATACATATATTCGCATCACAATGAAAATAGAAATGAGATGGCAACTCTTGCGTTTACATTGTCCATTATTTTTCTCCAAGCATAAACTCTTTCTTTTCGCTGATGCAGCCGAATTACTTTTTTGATGGACGTATAATCGTCATACGCCGTCAGATAAATGAATTTCCCCATCGTGGGATTAATAAAGTCATCTGATCTCAAATTAAAATCTTTGACTCTGTCTCACTGAAATAGCACTCTCTTTTTTTCTCCATGCGTTTCTATGGTGACTCCGGAAATCTGCGACCCATTGAGAATGTCTTTATGTACTTGCTGTGCACGCGCATTAATCCAGGGTTACCAAATTGGGCGTAATTGCGCTAACTCACATCCGGTCTTTTGGAACCCACGTACCCAGAGTAAACAAGTTCAGGCGGATTTCAGCCAGAGTTCAGGGTTAAAGTCAGGGTAGTTTAACCATTCATTCTGGAATACCCCCCTGGTTTTACATCATGCGCAGACAGTGTTTCGCACCAGATAAAACTTTGGAGCGCAAATAGGACTGACCGGCTGCTCCCAGGGGAGAGGGCGCTGGGGAGGAGCGCTTTATGCCCCCCGACGACGGCTGGACCCTGCGCGGTCTGAACTGTGTCTCCGAGCAGAAATGCAGCTCAGTCCTTTGAAACCATTCAAACAATAAACATGGATTTGTGTTTCCAGTCGTGTCCCGACAAAATTAAGGCTTATGTGGTTCCCACATATTTACGTGCAGGCAAGATGCAGATTGCGACATTTGCCACATGGATTTTATGTTCATCAAAGGCTAATAATGTTAGCGCATGTAAGCCTTCCCCCAACCCTTCTTCTGGCTCCGTTCCGTCACAAAAAAGCACTGACCACACGGATTAAAAATAAAATGATAAGGGAACAGATGCTTCATTATAACCATAACAATAATTAAAAGCATGTTTAGAGGATCATCTTGTATATTGTTTGTGCTTGTTTACAGCAGGTATTTTAAAGAGAAGTCCGCATGTGCAAATGATTTATTCCGACCGATAGTCTGGCCCATGTAAACGTTTGTTATGATCGTAAAAAGTTTTTCTAGGCCCATGTATACTGTTGAATTCTAATTCGATCTTTGATCCGATCAAGATATTTTGCACATGTAACCATGGTTAGTGTTACACGGTGTTGTACAGTCTGATGGCTGTGTGGAGGAATGACCTGCAGTAGCTCCTTCTTGCACTGTGGGTGCAACAGTCTTGTGCTGAAGAAGCTGGTCAGCGCCTCTGCATGTTGGTGCAGGGGGTGGGAGGGGTTATATCCATGATGCATGTTAGCTCAGCCATGCCATGCTATGCTTAAGCAGTACTTACCCTTTAAAGTAAGTACTAAATACTGTTACTTTACAAAGTTTGTTTCATAATATTTAATGGTCAGTGACTTGAAAAATATGCTGACTTTACATTTGCAAGAGTAATTAGGAAAATCATAGAAAATATCGTTTACATAATAATTTGGTACAATAGTGTATGTCCGGTCTGCAGTTAAAGTGTCGCAGACCATAAACATCTGATTCCACTGACAAACCTTAATTATTTTGACAGACTTTTCAACTATCAGATGACAAAAAGAAACCACAGAGTTGGAGGTGTTTGACTGATGAATCCACCCAGCTCAGAGTTCAACTATCTCAGCGGAGAATTCTTTATTCAGAACAGACATGTAAACGTCTAAAGTCTTTGAGTTTGAATCAATGAAGAACATCCAACCTTTAAGCAGACTGTTAACCAGGAGGAAGAGGAGCAGAGAGAAGAGGAAGATCAGATGAAAGAGCAGATGGAGAGATTGAGGGAGGAGCTGAGCTGTTAGTGAACTATAGAAGAGACACAAACTTCCACTTTCAACACAGTTCAACACACAAAAGCCAAACATCAGCTTCATCCAACATGCTGTCTGTGCAGACATCTGTGTTCACTCTGCTGCTTCTAGTCATTGGAACAGGTTGATGGGATTCTATCAAAGATCCATTTCAGCATTTGATGTTTGTCCATCACTGATCTGACTTCTCTCTTCCTTTAGATGTCAGCTGTGAAGAACTCACTGCAGTCAAGAAGGAAGAGTCCACTTTGGAAGGAACTTCGGTTACTCTGTCCTACGAATACACTGCATCAGGAGTTGCAGCAGATTATTTCTTCTGGTATCGACAGTTTCCAGGAAAACCTCCAGAGTTCCTGATCTCTCATTTAAGAACAGGAGCATCAATGTCAAATCCAGTTCCTGGAGTTTCTGTTGATGTAATAAAAGAGAAACAAATGGATCTGCAGATCTCCTCTGCTGCAATGACAGACTCTGCTGTGTACTACTGTGCTCTGAGGCCCACAGTGACAGGAAACAACAAAACGCCGTACAAAAACCTCCAGTGACAACAGACACTCCCACAATATCCACTAGAGGGCACTCAGATTCTTGTAAAAATGTTTTACTACCAGAAACAGACTGGTCCTACTGAAAAACCTTGAGGAGCTTTCTAACACACTTACTATGTTAAAAAGGTACATGAAGGAGATGAAGGAGAACCTGAAGGAGTTCTAGAAACGTCTGAGGATGATTACAGGAGTGGAGAGACCAAATGATCTGTAGAAATGAACCTCCACCACAAGTATCTCTCCTTTACATCACATTTCCTCCATGCTGCTGCAAAAGCCCAACACTATTTACATTTTAGTTCACAGCAAATCAGGTCAAGGGATGTGCCAGTTTTGAATTCAGGGGAGAGTTATCAATGTCAGATGTCATATGGGGGGGGGGGGGGTGAATTTTATAAAAAAAAATCATGTATTGACATTTACATCAAACATTGATTTGCTAACTCCACTCACTTACATTTAAATACTATAGGTTGGTATTAGTTTTGCAGTGAATGTGTGAATGCTAGTCAGATTATTCTTTCCTAAATTAAGATTGCGCTATTTCAACGGTTCTGCAGGCCATTCATCCCAACAGCTGTAAGACTGTACAATGCCACAGTTTAAATAAGCATGTACAAACCGGTTTTCATACATCCATAGCTCATCTGTATATTCTGTTTTTACTTTATTTATTTAATTTTATTATTAGGCATAACATATGTTGTGTTGTAAGAGTGTACATAATTTATTACTTACTTACTTTTTACTTTTTTCTATTTTTGCACATTTTTGTATACTTGCACATTTGGGAACACCCCCTCACTTTTGCACATTGCTGTCACTTCTCTGCTTTTTGGAACTGCTGTGACAATTGAATTTCCTCAATGTGGGATCAATAAAGAATATCTTTATCTTTATCAAAACCATAAACCTTTCCCAGTAACACAAGCATTTCACAGTTCTATTTCTTTTGTAAAATGTGCTTTGTTAAAGGATTTAATCTATTTTTAAACCAATGCTGAAAAAGCCAGACAATGTTTGTTTTACAATATTTTATGCATGAACGGTCACTCTATAACACAGATACGTTATAATTCTTTTAATGAAGGATACAGATTTTGGAATTCTCATAAAAGTTTTATTAGGCTTACTGCATATGATTTGACACAGATAATGACTTTCATGGCACGCTGGCCTTTTTTGTTCCATGCCGATGCAATATTGAAGTCTGGCCAACAGATGTCACTAATTTTAGCCTCTCAATTACTTCACAGCACAGAAACATTTTGACATAATATTTAATATTTTGTTGACAATCTTTTGTCTGTTTTTTGGTCACTGTACAGCACTTTGGAACCTGCCTGTTTGAGAAATGTGCTATATAAATAAAGTGGATTGGATTGGATTTGGTTCAGTTGTTAGAAAAGTTTGACTTTGTCCATCCGTAGTATTTCCTCAATTTTCTAATAATTGCTCCAATAGTTGATCTCTTCCCAAGATTCTTGCTTATTGTAGATTGGCTCAATGTGTCCCGGTCCCGGTGGAGAGGTGGCAGTCTGATAGGATAGCACAAGGGTTAATCTTTCACTCTGTTTGCCTGTCCCGACTCCCGCCTGGATCCTAACTACTTGTGCCTCTTCTCTGATGCTCCCTTGCTCGTTATTGATCCCTCCCCGTCTGACCCTGATATAGCTGTGTGGACTTTTAGCTGAGCTAATAAACCTGCTGCATTTGGATCCAGCCATCTGCCTCTTTTGTGACAGTGATCTGAGTGATTGCAGAGATGGATGAAACTGACAGTCTGTTAAAAATGTTTAAATATTACTGATGGGTATGGACCCAATTTCCTTATATTGCTGGGTGTCCCACGGCAGCACATCGTTTGCAAAAGAAAACACACTTTAAACGGCAGACGTCCTTTTATTTAGGGTTTTTATTTTCATTGTAAGAGTTAACAGGGCTCATAGACTCATTTGTAAACATTTTTCAAATAGTAAACAGTTATGATGTGTTTGCTGTGGTCAGAAAAATCCCAGAGATGAAAAAACATGACTAAATTTTATGAGCGGTGCAGCAGACAGGAAGTGAGACAGGAAGTGTGAAATGTAAAAACATAAAACACCAACAAGACCCACCTTTTCACTGAAATACTGAATCTCACTAAACATATCAAATATTTAACATGTCAGATTTACATATTGAATCTATTAAAAGAGTTGTGGTCTTTGCTCAGATCTCCTCCCGGTTCCACACCTTAGTCTACACTGACGTCACAGAGTCCCAACAACAAAACTGCAACACACATCAAACAGCTTAGAGGCTACATCTCTGCTCCAAAGGTGGGGCCATTATATAGTGCATAAAGCAGTTAAGTTCCAAAAAGGAATGTTATTCATTTTAAAGGATCATCTTCATACTTTAATGTTATGGAGTTTACTGACTAAATTATCACATGGGGGGGGGGGGGGCTTGTGACCACATTATATTGATGGGAGGGAAAAACAAAAACCATCAAAGCAGAGTCCAAAACCTCAGTTTCATCAGATCTGCAGTTAGAAGGGGCTATGTTCTGAATTCTGTGTAATGCAATTAAAATCCTTGATGAAATCATGCTGATGCTAACGGCCCCCTTAACTCTTAAGTCGTGTCCGAATTACTTCACTACAGACTCTATAGTGTACTATATAGTGCACTATATAGTGCGTTCGCCATTTGTAGTGCTGTCCGCATCTACAATTTTAACGAGTGCCCTAGAAATTTCCCACGAGTCTTTGCAAAAAACCAGTGTGCATCAATGCTCACTAGATTGGAGAATACGGACCATAATGGATTTTGTTTGAATGATGTTTATCCAAGTTTTCATCAGCAGAAAATGGTTAATTTATAAATAGCTTTCGTAAAATGTTCATATTTTTTAGGTTTTTACTTTAGGAAATCGGTGATTTCATATTTGCCATTTGAAAAAGAATTAGTGAGCATGGTGTCTGAGTTGCTTTTAAAATCCAGGGCACTATATAGTCCTGCACTATATTGTTTTAGTAGTTATGGAGTAGAGCAGGAATTCAGACATAGACATAGTCTGCAAAGAAGAACTCTGACGTCCAGCTGCTACTGGATTGTTGAGTTTTCTGCCCACAGAAACCCATTAGAGACAGACGACCAGCAGAACCAACACTCCAGTGAACTGCAACGGCTCTCTTCAGCTGACCAGGGGACCCGTTTGTGTCTTTAGAGGAAACCAGAGCTTTGAAGAGCTTTGACATCCCATCTGTCTACCTCTCAACAGGAACAACAAATCACACATTTTACAAGAATAAGCTTTCTTCGCTTTTCATGTGGCGTGTTAAGTTACTGCGTGGAATGACTCAGCTCTCACAGGAAAACGGTATCTGGTCGGTGTGGATTCTCATGTGACATGCCACCTGGCCGCTCTGGCTGAACGTTTTATTGCAGACTTTGCAAGAATATGGAAACCACAGATGATTTTGTTACTGCATCACTGCAGCTCATCAATGGCTCATTTATGGAAAGCAGAAGAATGTTGCTGCTTCTCATCTGGATGATGATGGTCTCCTTTCAAACTGGTAAGTCATCAAAAGATGCAGATGGAAAAGGAGATGATGGACAGGAGAAACATCTGGAGATGTTTGAACTGATTTACTTTGAGATGATAAAAGTCATATTAAAGATTAGAATCCAAATGTCATGATGAAATCTATCTTTGTTGTTTCCAGGATCCTCTGAGGATTTACTGAAACCATTGAAAGATGAACTGATGGCTTTGGAAGGAGACACTGTCACTCTCTCCTGCAAATATTCTGCTTCTATACGAGAATTCTTCTGGTATCAACAGAATTCCTGATCATCTTCCCAGTTTATCATCTCTGATCTTTTAGAAGAAACAGAGAAAGGTTCTGTGAAAAATGACAAACAGAAACAGGAGTTTCAAGTGCAGATCTTCTCTGCTGCAGTGACAGACTCTGCTGTGTACTACTGTGCTGTGAGGCCCACAGTGACAGGAAACAACAAAACTCTGTACAAAAAGCTGCAACAACACAATACTACACAACATCTACTAGAGGGCATCACACACTGTGAAAGCACTGATTGATGAGTCATTAGCCTGAACACAAAAGCAACAGAGACATAAAGCAGTAAAGATTAGAGAGAGAGCTGCTGCGGATGCACTAAACTCTTTGATTGGTTGAGATGAACTGAAAAAGATCTCATTGGCCCCGCCCACTGAACTTCACACCATCCAGTCACATTATTTCTTCCTCATTGTGCTGCAGTGGAAGAACAGAGTTCATCTGCTGTCTGTGTGGCTTCAAGAACTCCAAAGATATGTTGCTTTACCTCTTTTTGCTTCTATCTCACATTCTAGGTGAGTTTAAGAAGAGAGATTCAAGTTTGCTTGAAGCTGCTGAATCATCTCATTCATCTAATGGCTTCATTTTCTCCACTTTTTCCAGGACTCACAGCTGGAGACTCAATCTCTCCTGATCAAGATCAACTTACAGAAACTGAAGGAAAATCTGTTACAATGAAATGTAACTATCAGACAAGAGGCTATTCTTATCTTTATTGGTACAAACATGATTCTGAGATTCAGGCTCCTCAGTTTATTCTCTGGAAAGAATCAAGAGGTTCCACAGATGAAAATATTCCAGATAAACGATATGAATCCAGAACAACAGACACATCAACTGAACTGACCATCACAAATTTAACCCTGGCAGACACAGCTCTCTACTACTGTGCTATAGACGCAGCACAGTGATCCAAAGTGTAGAAGAGGCTGTACAAAAACCTGAAGACAGATATGGGACTACTCTTCAAAGAGGAGGGAAGTGGTTTTCAAAGCACAGCTTCATATCAGATGGATTCTGTTCATTCCTGTTTGATCAGAATCTCTGTGGTTACAGCTGCTAATAAAACACTGTGGGAGGATTCACATGAGCAGATGATCCACATCAACCACTAAAATTATGTTAAGAAGCAATAAATGTCATTTATAGTAATGAAGTCCAATATTTAAAATTATTCTTGTATTTTATGCTACTTATAATAACTTTTTAATGTCTCTCCCTCACTCTGAGACCCCAAGATGTGAACCAGTTTACATTTCTTTTATGTAACTCCGTTACACTTCAGCTTTAGCTCCACTGTTTACATTCTAATAGTTTCCATAAACATTGACCCCATATTTCTGTGTGATGCATCCATCATAGCTCTCGAACATAGAACATTTAGTGGCAACAGAAGACCAACAGAAAACCAGCTCAAGCTCAGCACACTACAATATTTATCTGCACATTTACTGAATTTGTTTCACTAACATTTATGCAAAGGACTAACTTCAAAATAATTCCAAACTGCAAATAAACAAAACCTGCTGATGAATGGATTGAAGCATAAAGACGTCCAGCTCACTAATGTGTTCATGTCTTTATTGGGGCAGGGAAACTGGCAGCTCTTCATCACTCAGGACATCATCGTCACTCTGTGAGATTAAACCAAGGATGCCTTCAGCTCTGCTGATTACAGAGACAGACCTGAGAATAAAAACCAGTGTCGGCCAGGGGTAGCTGTGGCCACCCTAGTGCCCCCCCCCGGCCACCCCACTAGCCACTATAAACTGTGGTAGCATCAGTTATGCATTTCATCCCAAATTCACAGCCAGCAGGCGGCAAGTCCCTCTGATCACCTAACCGGCCCACACCCCCTCCCCTCCCTGCTGCCTTTGCGTGTTCAAACATCTAAAGCTAAAGACGAGCTGCGGGATGCAGAACATCCGCTTAGGAACCCCCTCAGAGCCTCCAGAGCTGGTTCAACCAAAGAACCAGTCTCAGTTCTTCAAGAGGAACTTTCTTTCTTATTTTTTCCTTAACTCCCAAACGGCGACTGACCACGTGTGTATGCGCTCCACACCCTCACATGCGCTGTCCCCCCTCCCTTCCAACATTGCTTGAACACTGGTTTCAGCACACACACACATATCCCAAAACACTACATTTCTTTTCACACCTGTTAAATGTTTTCTGTGGTGTCTTTTAACAATCTGTTTATTCTACTTTTGATCACATGATCTTTATTGTACTCAAATACACAACAGCATCAGCGATGGTGGATGTGCAGTTATATTTATTGTAGTACATTGAAAAGGAAGTCCCCCATCACATGCGGCTCTCATTTCATGGCACTATTGGAGGACGCAGAAGGAGCGAAAGAGACGGTAGGGGAACAACAGAGGTGTAGTGAGGAGGAGGAAGATGAGACAGAGCAGCATGATCCACAGCCAGCATGAATGACAGAAGAGAATGAGGAAGACAAAGATGAGATGGCATCAGACGAGGGACAGTCAGCATCATTGGTCAGAGAAACAAGGCAGAACTCAGCATAAGGAGGGGCTCGACCTTCTTGGACCAACAGGTTAAGTTAGAATTATGTTGCCCTAATAATATAACAATTTCATGTTTATTACTCTGTATAGAAATGTCTACAGATATAATGAATAATTACCATGACAGAAGGGTCTTATTAATGTTATTATTATTTTTGCAGGACAACTGATTTGACTTTTTGTTCATTATAAATATACCTCCCAGAGCCGAACACACCAAGCAGACACACCTAAGCATGAAATATAAACACAATAAATTAACATATATCAGCCGGCATTTAACTTTCTGTTAGTTTTCTAAAGGCTGTTTTTCTACGTTTAGTACGATGGATTTTAAAAATTTAGCTCATTATTTTTGTGTGCTACCCCAAGATTTAAAGTGGCCCCCTACTGGACACCCCCAAAAAAAATTCTGGATCCGCCACTGATGAAAACCTGTGGTTAATGACTGTGAGATGAACAACAACATGTGTAAATTATGGCCTGAAGGGTCTGGACCTTCTGCAGCAAATCTAATGACGTTCTATCCTTCTCATTGTGCTGAACAATAAAGTCTTCTGTTAGTGATGCTGGAATGACTAGAAATCAGAATAAAGCTTTTTGTTTAGCAATTTCATTAAACTACTCAAGTTAAAGATATGATGTAACAGAGGTTTTACTTTACGATTAGGTCTTTGTTTGGATGTTAAAGATGTACGTTATGTATGAGAGTAACTGTTTGGAGAGAGATGTTTGACTTTTTGTTCTAAAAAAACTTGAAAAACATTTTTTTTCTTTGACTTTATGTGAAGCTGCATAGCTGGACAGGTATTGAAACAATGTAAACTTCAAGTGGGGTTTTCTGATTATTTTGATGACTTTTAAAGTCAAAATGCATAAAGAAATGGGTTTTATTACTTTAAAAATTCATGCAAGGACAAAATTTCAGATATACAGTGGGGCAAAACAGTATTTAGTCTGCCACCAATTGTTCAAGATTTCCCACTTAAAAAGATGAGAGAGGCCTGGAGTTTTCCTCATAGCTATACCTCAACCATGAATTTAATGAACTGCCTCTCATCTTTTTAACCCTTGTGCTATCTTAGATGACCCCACCCTTACATTGACGTGTTCTCCCTACCATGACCAAGGTGTATAAAGGTGGAAAGATTTCATGTAATCCATGGACACCAGTGAAGATCACAAACCATTGAAGAAAAAAGGTTCAGAGCACTGTCTAGTGGGTCTAGATCAGGGGTCGGCAACCCATGGCTCCTGAGCCAAGTGTGGCTCTTTCATCCATCTGTTGTGGCTCCCTGTGACTTTGGAAAATAATGAGGATTTTATAATAATTAAATTTTATTTTAGTTTGTTCATTTTTCATGGCATTTCAAAGGCGCTGATGGCTCCGTAGAAGCGCGAGCCACGTAAAAAAACAGCTTCGTAATGAGCTCGTATTTATCGGGCGAGACCTGCAGAGCTGATAGCAGGAGGAGACAGGCGGGGCGGCTTCAATAAACACTCCGATCTTCTGCCGGGAACTTGACGTGCGCGGGGCAGAGACTGATGACAGACTGAGAGTTCTCGCCAGCGTTGCCAGATAGTCACAGTTTTTCAGCCGAAAAGTCATCTGTTTTTGGCCAGACCCAGCCAAAAACCGCCCAACACAGCTTTTGTTGATGTTTTTTTTCCATACTGGACTGATAAAATAAAAGATTTTTCTAAATAAAAGATAGTTCAGAATAATAATAACATGTGTACACTATTGAATATTTTTTTAGCGGGCCGCCTTCTTTCATTCATCTGCTTAACCCGCTCTATCCCCGCTATAACCTGCGTCCGGCTCTTTCATCCTTGTGCGGCGCTGGAGCGCCCTGACTATCGTATTTTGCGCTCTCTGTGTCGGACACATCGGGAGCGCGGGGGAAATAAATCTCAGCTGCAGAGGATGTGAACAGGTAGAGAGGAAAAGCAGGTGGAGAGGCGGAGGAGGGGCTTTGGCTTCAAACTCTGTCAGAGAGATGCAAACACGGGCGTCAGATTCAGACGCAGCTTTCACTCCGGGAGTTGAAGCAGAGACTCTGGGATTTATGAACTCAAACATGGAAACATGATTACCAAGTAGATCTCTTCAAAATAATAAACCTGATCTCTCCACATTCTCAGTGTCTACCATGCATTGATAAACACATCGCTCCATGCAGCGATCAGACCAGAACCAGTAGCTCCTCCCAACGCGGCCGCGGTATCATCCTTTAAAGAACATAATGTGTATTTGCAGCGACGTATGCTTCAGACGATGTCCGATTGGCCAATCTACATGTCAATCAAGTCCCGTACTTCTCAGTGAGGATTTTGATTGGCTGGTGGATTTTAAAGAAATACTTTTTTTTTTTTTTTAATCTTTTCTGGCCCGCGATCTACACTCATGTGATTGAAGATCGACCGGTCGATGCGATGGACGTAATGAGCACCTTTGAATAATATATACATGCATAATATATATAATGATGTCAAAACGGGTTGTGGCTCCGGGTGCTTTCTTTTTTATTAGGGGCGGTCCCAAATGGCTCTTTGAGTAAAAAAGGTTGCCGACCCCTGGTCTAGATGAACCAACTCCCAATGTTAAAGTGCCTAGGATAGCAGCGGCCGTGGTGCAGCGGTAGGGCGGTTGACCCATGATCGTAAGATTGCAGGTTCGATTCCCGCCTTGCATGCCCATGAGATGAAGTGTCTTTGGGCAAGACACTGAACACCAGCTTGCCTCTGGTGGTAGGCGGGTGCCTGTGTTTGAATGTGTGTGTGACTGGGTCTGTGACTGTAAGGCACTTTGTCCTTGTAGGAAGACAGGTGCTATACAAGTATATACCATTTACCACAAGGGTTAACAGTGAGAACTTGTACAATTGTTGGCAGACTAAATACTTTTTTGCCCCAATGTAAACGTCTGTGCGTCAGAGCAAAACCCAAACGAAGAGATGTGTTTTCTCCTTCGCACCCCCACACCGGTGGATCAGCCTAACGGTGGAGGGATAACAGCCCTAAGTTGCTACAGCTCCTCCTTAAAAAAACACTTTCGGAAACCACTACAGCTTAAATTTTAGAAAAAAGGAAAAGCCAGAGGCCTGGGGGGTGAATTGGCCGTTGAGAAGGGGATCAGTTATTAAGGTTTTTTGGTGTAATGAAAAAGAACATGACAGATTTTGGTGTCAGTGTGGGGGATGCAAAGGACAGGGTTTGAAATGGATAATTCGCTACTACGACTCCTAAAGGGATCAATAGAAAAGCAAATAATTATTAGTTTTTTTTTGGGGGGAAAGCTTTGTGCTTTCTCCAATGCTGCTGTCAACTTCTATTTTCCACCAGAGGGCGACATTGTGAAGTGGGCGGGGCTCTCTTTCGGCTCTGTGTTCAACATTCAGTCAATAAGAAGTGGTGCTGTGAAGAGAACAACTGTCAGAGTGAATGTTGAACATCAGCTAGTTTCTCCTGTTGATTGAA
>CM074494.1:13311325-13330303 GCA_037389245.1 Oryzias sinensis | reverse complement strand
GAAAGCCTATATGCGTGGCCAAATTATCTCACACAGTGTTTTTAGGACTAAAAAAGAAAAATTAGAAAAGCAGTCACTTGCCCAGCAAATTTTGAAACTAGATCAACAATACTCCTGTAATCCAAATCCTCAAACCCTAGTGGAACGTACAGCATTGCAGACTAAGTTTAATCTACTCTCTACAAATGAGGCAGTGAAATTAATAAGGCAGACAAAACAACATTTTTATGAACATGGGGAAAAACCAAGTAGACTTTTAGCTCATCAAATTAAAGTAATGGAGGAAAGAAATCAAATTGAGGAAATCATAACAAAATCAGGCACTAAAGCCACTGACCAACAAGCAATAAATACAGAATTTAAAATGTTTTACAAAGATCTGTACTCATCCGAAGTTGAAGATGCTAACCTTGTAAACAATTTTTTGAAGATCTCTCTATTCCTCTAATTAGTCAAAAGAATAAAACAGAGTTAGAGAACTCAGTTACATTGGAGGAAGTAAAACAGGCCATTAAAGACCTTCAGAGCTCTAAAGCTCCAGGACCTGATGGCTATACTGTTGAATTTTATAAATCTTTTATTGATAGGCTGGCCCCGGTGTTACTGCAGGTATACAATGAATCTCTCTGCCTTGGTAGGCTCCCTCAAACTTTGTATCAGGCAACAATATCTGTGATCCATAAAAAAGACAAGGATCCTACATCTGTGTCCTCATACAGACCTATAAGCCTTTTAAATGTTGATGCTAAAATTCTGGCAAAAATTTTAAGTAACAGATTAGAGTCAGTGCTACCTACAATTATCCATGCCGATCAAAATGGTTTCATTAAAAATAGACAGCTATCTCATAACCTTCGTCGTCTCTTTAATATCATCTTTACAAGAGGTGAAAAGCCCCCACCTGAATTACTCATCTCATTGGATGCGGAGAAGGCCTTTGATAGGGTGGAGTGGTCTTACCTCTTCTTCACCCTTGCAAAATTTGGTTTTGGAGACAGTTTCATCTCCTGGGTCAAACTATTATATGCCTTTTCAGTCGCCTCTATTCAAACAAATGGCTATAGATCAGAATACTTTCCACTTGCCAGGTCCACAAGACAGGGCTGCCCATTATCCCCTCTACTTTTTGCTATTGCAATTGAGCCACTTGCAATCTCTTTACGTACTTTGGAGAACTATACAGGCATTTTAAGAGCTAAATGCGAACATAAAGTTTCACTTTATGCAGACGATCTGCTGTTATACATCTCAAATCCTAGCATTTCTATTCCAAGCATGAGAAAACTAGAATTCTTTGGATCCGTATCTGGCTATAAGATAAATATAAATAAAAGTATAATTTTTCCAATTAATGACACCCGTGTCAACATATCTGGACTTCCCCTCAAGATTTCATTCCAATTTAAATACTTGGGAGTTACAGTTACATCATCGGTAAAAGAACTTTACAACCAAAATTTCGCCAAACTAGTTGAACAAACCACCATTGACCTTGAGAGATGGTCTTTTCTTCCACTCTCTCTAGCCGGCCGTGTGGGGGTGATTAAAATGACAGTGCTGCCCAAATTTTTGTTTTTGTTTCAATCTATTCCTCTCCACCTAAGCAAATCATTCTTCAAAAAATTAGACAAGATAATACTGGAATTCATTTGGAATAAGAAAGTAGCTAGGATTAGACGTGAGTTTCTACAAAGGCCAAAATCCTCAGGAGGGATGGGCTTACCAAATTTTCAGTTTTATTATTGGGCTTGTAACCTTAAAAATATTTCATATTGGATCACGGAGAAATCTCCAAACTGGATGGAGATAGAACAGAACCATTGCACCCCTTCTTCCCCTAAGGCATTTGTTTTTGCAGACATAACTACAATATCACTAAAAAACATTAAGGATTTGGTTGTATCCCACACAGTCAGAATATGGAAACAGATTGTGCGTCATTTTGGCCTCCAGGCAAATCCATTGTCAGGCCCTATTGTTAAAAACCATTTGTTTTCTCCTTCAATGAAAAATGATAATTTCGCTGACTGGTTTGATCGTGGATTACGTGTCTTCAAAGATCTGTGTATTGATGGGTTGTTTCCATCATTTGAACTGTTAAAAGACAAATATAACTTGCCTAACACTCACTTTTTTAAATTTTTGCAAGTAAGAGACTTTGTTAGACATAACTCTCCAATTTACCCACAACTCCCAGAGGAATCTGTTACCGATTCATTATTTTTGAAAGACCCTTCGACTAGTAGCGGAATCTCACATTTGTACAACAAACTGAGCCACCTCAATGGCCATAGCACTCTGCAGCACTTGAGGGAGGCCTGGCAAGAAGAGCTTGGAATAAATATTTCAGAAGAGCAATGGGATCTAGCTTTAGGCTCCATACACACAACCTCAATCTGTGCCAGGCACGGCTTAATTCAGTTTAAGATTATACACAGGCTCCACTGGACCAGGCTCAGGCTGAGTAAGATATTCCCTGACGTTGACCCTCTGTGTATACGCTGTGGACAGGCTCCAGCATCTTTGTCACACATGTTTTGGGGTTGCTCTAGGCTGTCAAACTTTTGGTCTGATATTTCTCTGACACTGTCAAAAAATTTTAACCAGACAGTAAAGTTGGACCCCCTCATCGGTATTCTGGGAATCACTGACCCCCAAACTTTTAAAAAGAAATCGGAGCGTAGGTTAATTAAGTTCACATGCTTAGTTGCACGCCGAATAATACTCTTAAATTGGAAGCAAATACAGCCTCCCACACACATCCAGTGGATTAGAGACATTTTATGTTTTCTAAATTTAGAAAAAATTAGGTACACCCTGCAAGGACGGGAAGACCAATTTTTCAATGTTTGGTCCACCTTTATTAAGGAATTTGTAAAAAACAGTTACATTTGTTTTATTTTATTTATTTATTTATTTATTTTTTTTTTTCTATTATTATTTCCACAAACTGTTCTTGTAAGCTGTTGGTGTTGTTCATTTGTAAATATGTTAAAAACTCAATACAGATAAATTATGAAAAAAAAAAAAAAGAAAAGACTTTTAAAACTGCACGACCTTGTTGATTTTTACACTGCGCAACTTTTATACAGAGCCAGCTGGAAATTGTTACCATCCAACATCCAAAAACAGTTCTTAGAAAATGAAGGAGGCTACAGACTGAGGGGATGTAGGAACTTCAAGATCAAATTGATAAGAACCACAAAGAAAAGTTTCTGTGTGTCGGTGTGTGGCACTACACTCTGGAACAGTTTAAGTAATGAGCTCAAACAATGTTCAAATATTCAAATATTCAAGAAAATGTATAAAGAAACTCTTATTTTAGGATATGAAGATAAGAGGATTAAAGGATCAACAGGTGTTTGAATAATTCCAAATACATGTGTGAACTTGATTGTGGTGAAATAATCAAAGCTCTTTTAATTACAACCACTGATTGTTACATTGTAATGTGCAATAATGATTACTGAAATGTTTAAATTACAATCAATAAGCTATTGATTTTATTTACTTGATCTGCAATGTGTAGCAATAATTTCTGGTTTAATCTTATCATGTGTTCTAATGATAATTATTATTACATATCGGCATCGTTACTGTTTACTGAAATCATGAATGAATGTTTTCTGAAGATCATCAATCATTTCTAGGCACTGGATTTTATTACTTGAAGAAAATCTATCTGATCAGAACCGGATTTAAAACACTGTAAAACTATCAAATGAATGAACTCAGTAGGGGGGGGGGTTATATAAGCTTGCTTCTTCCCACTCCTTTTCAAGCAATAAATCAAACTCTACTTACACTTCAGTTAATGATCACTGTATTTAATTAAGCAAATGTGATTTAAGTGACATTTTTGTTTTGTTTTCTGTCTTTTTAATCTATGCATTTCATCATTTCTGTAATGAGTTTGATAAATATGTGTAAAAAAAATTTTTTTTATTGCTTTGACTACAATGCTTGAAATAAATCAATAAATCAAATCAATCAAAACGTGACACGGATCTTTGAGTTTAGGAAGGAAGTTTTCTCCTTTCGCACTGATAAGAAATCTCCTCTTGCACATCATTACTCCAACGCCACATTCATAGTTAAACTTGCCTACCTCTCTGACATTTTTTCACTTCTGAACCAGCTGAACATCTCACTTCAAGGGAGAAATAGCAACATATTTTTTGTTGCAGACAAAGTTCAATTCAATTCAATTTTATTTGTATAGCCCAAAATCACAACAACAGTCGTCTCGATGGGCTTCGAAGTAAAACATGAACTCAAAAGGATCATGAATACAAAGAGTTCAATAGGAAAATACAAAAATGGACTAACAAACTGACTAAGCTATACTGGCATCCCTGCCCTTAGACCCCCCTTCGCGGTAAGGAAAAACTCCCAAAAAAAACGGATTCCGGAAAAAACGAAGAAACCTCAGGGGTGCCCACATGAAGGAGGGATCCTCCCCCAGGACGGACAGGCGATGTACCAGAACTCTTAGAGAAGAATTAACTTATCTAAATCTATAACTACATATTTAAAGTCCAGCAGACGAGCTTCATCCAGTCGTGGTTGTGGGGACAGTCAAAGGCGCGAGTCGAGCTGGAGACAGGAACCACAGCCAGGAGCAGGAGCAGAGACGAGGTACTCGGTCAGGTACAGAGCAGAGACGAGCCAGAGATGAGCCGGAGACGGGAACCACAGCCAGGTGTAGGAGCAGAGACGAGGTACTCGGTCAGGTACAGAGCAGAGACGAGCCAGAGATGAGCCGGAGACGGGAACCACAGCCAGGTGTAGGAGCAGAGACGAGGTACTCGGTCAGGTACAGAGCAGAGACAAGGTACTCGGTCAGGTACAGAGCAGAGACGAGGTACTCGGTCAGGTACAGAGCAGAGATGAGCCAGAGATGAGCCGGAGACAGGAACCACAGCCAGGTGTAGGAGTGGAGCAAAGGCGAGGTAGACGGTCAGGAACTGGAGCACGGATGAGCCAACTGGAGTCTGGAAGCACTCCCACTCCCCAGGAGGGGAGAGGAAAAGAGGGACAATACATGAATCGCACTGTACCAGACAGAGGCATGGAGAACTAAATGATAAATTATGATCAGGAATGGAGGAGAGGAGGGTAGAAGTAGAAAAGAAAAGAAGACAGAACCCCAGTGCACCATAGTTACCCCAGCTTCAACTTCTAGCAGCCTTTTAAAAGAAATAGTTAAGTTTAATTTGAACAACTTAACATTAAGTTAAATAATCTCTGAATACTAACTAGTCTGACAATAAGCCTGTCCAAAGAGGAATGTTTTCAGTCTAACTTTGAATGTAGAAACTGAGTCGGCCTCTCTTCCATGAGCTGGGAGTTTATTCCATAAGACAGGGGCTTGGTGGCTAAACGCTCTACCTCCAACCGTACTTTTACTAATTCTAGGAACCACAAGCAGTCCTGCATTTTGCGAGCGAAGTGTTCTCATTGGATGGTAAGGGACTATGAGGTCCTTAATATAGAACGGGGCCATTCCATGGAAGGCCTTATAGGTTAACAGGAGGATCTTGAACTTGATTCTGGAATCAACTGGGAGCCAATGGAGTGAAACTAACACAGGAGTGATGTGATCTCTTCTGCTAGTTCCAGCTAACAATCTAGCTGCTGCGTTCTGAACAAGCTGGAGACTTCTTAAGGAACTCTTAGGACACGCTGCTAACAAGGAGTTACAGTAATCCAGCCTCCACGTAACAAATGCATGGATGAGTTTTTCAGCATCACTCTTAGAAAGTAGATTTCTGATCTTAGCAATATTCCGCAGATGAAAAAAGGCAGTTCTACATGCCTGAGATATGTGAGCCTTAAATGATAAATCCTGGTCAAATAAAACCCCAAGGTTTCTAACTGTGGAATTGGAGGCTATACTTATGCCATCCAGGGAGACTATCTGAGCAGACAGAGCATCTCTGAGGTTTTTAGGTCCAAGTATAATGACCTCAGTTTTTTCTGGGTTCAAGAGGAGGTCATTAATTGTCATCCAGGTCTTGATGTCAGCTATACAAAGTTGCAGACAAAGTTCAAGCTTTCCAGAGAAAACTTCCTTTGTGGAGTAAGAGGGCCCATGAAGAGAGACTGGACATGTTTCCACTTTTGTCTGACATTTTGGAAAGCTCACCTCAGGTGAAGATCAGTCATTCAGTCTCTTAGCATCTCTCACAACTGGCAGAGAAATTTGCTGAATACTTTCCTGAGGATCCCAGGGAGGGACACATGTGGGTTGTGGACCCATTTTCAGTTGATCCCACTGAAGATGATGTTGCTTTGCCCTCACATCTAGAATCACAGCTTCTGGAAGTTTCCACTGACAGCACTTTAAAAGGGCAGTGGGGCAAACTGGACCTAGGTTCCTTCTGGATTGTGGTCTCAAAGGAGTACCCACTTCTAGCACTGAGGGCTGTTAAAGTCCTTCTTCCTGTCACAACCACATACCTGTGTGAATCAGGATTCTCAACTGTGGCCACAACTAAGACCAAGGCTCGCAGCAGACTCAGAGCATCACTGGAGGCTACCCTTAGAGTGAGCCTTTCCCCCATTCCACCCAGACTGGATTTGTTCATGTCTAAGAGACAGGCCCAAGTCTGGCATTAAGAGGTTAACATGAAATGTGATTTGTAGCATTTTAAAAAACAGACTGTTGTGGCTGTTGTTAATTTGTCACAGATTTGGACACAAACATATGGTACAAAAGTTAAGACTACTAATTTGTCAAGTTCATCAGCATTTTGTAAGGTAATATTTTAATTAGAACTTTATTTAAATGTCATTTACAGTTTATTTAATTTCAAAATTATTTTCAATTGTGCTTGCTTTATTACCACATAATTGTATTTATCAAAATGCCTTATAAATGTGTCAGATAAATGCATCTAGACATTAAAGAAAAACACAATTATAAACAACAAACCACAACAAGAATCAAGTTTCTCATGCACGAGGGAGAGGAGCAAGAGTGACAGAAAACGTCTACCACGCTTCTCTTCTCAAAGGTCTGCCTCTCCTCGTGCTGCTTTTATTAAGAACACAAGTGGGAGGTCACAATTTCAAGACAAAGAGAAAAGTTCATTGGGGGTTTCATACAATGACCCTTTTGGTTGGATTCTAAGTTCAAACAGTATCCCTTATCAGCTGAGGACAGTGTCGTAAACCCTCTCTTCCTGGCTGGGGATGAGAAGCAGATGAACAAACACACAACTGTTTTCAGAAGAGGTAAAAAGGTCAATCTGAGTTAACATACATTGAAATACATTTAAACAATGATAATAATAAAACAAATTCCTTCACATACTCCCTCCTGTTTATCATTGATAAATGTTAAAATCTCACATCCAATATCACATCTCTTTTCAGTTTTCTGTGACATCTTCATTTTCATAACACTATCAATTTACACTCAGATGAGAAGTTTTTTTTTTTTTTTTTTCAAGTCATTTCAATTTCAAAATCATTACAGTCATCTTGTTCTCCCTTTAATAACAAGTTGTATTCTTGACTCATAAGAACATTTTGTAGTCCACCATTCACTGCTCTGGAAATCCTAGATTTAATACAAGGAAAAATGCACATAGTAAACACACAACATATGATCAATAAGAATAGGTGTCACTATTTTTAACAAAAGTTGCCACCAGGAACCAAAAGCAAACCAGGAGAAGAAATCCCAAGATTGGGGTTTCCTGTCATCCTGCATTGCCTGCTGAACCTTTTCAAGTTGATGTAATGCTTCAGTGACGCTGTGACCTTCATCGGTGTTGTCAGGAATAAATGTACAACAAGTATCATTTAACATTTTACAAACACCTCCCTCCTGAGCAACCAATAAGTCCAAAACCAATCTGTTCTGTAGAACCATAAGTCTCATGCTTGACATTTCTTCATTATAGCCTTTAAATGCTTTAATTGTAGCGTTCAAAAATAAACCTAATCGTTAATCAATGGTCTCAATTCTGAGAGCGTTTTTAGCATTTCCCACCTAGGGAAACAATGCCATAGTTACCTTTTCCCCAGTATTCCAGTGTTCATGGTCTTCAGGAACATGTGATCCCCAAATGGAATCATGTGGCTTGACATCAATAAGGTTACGTCTGTGGCGCAGGTGAGGCTCATGGACTGCAGAAACTATGAAAGTGTGACCTGTGACCTTTACAGAAACACAAATCCCACTCCAGTCTCTAGGCAGACTGAGGTAGAGGGCCTGCCCACATAACCAAAACATTTGATCAACCACATAAGTACCATTGTTACCTGGAATTAAATCTGGATTAGATCCAACACAACGTCCTCTGGGGCAGGGAACTGCATGGGAAACTCTGTCATTGATTATCTGGATCAGCCATCGTCGAGAAACATTTAGTCTGTCCTCGTTGGTGGTTCTTCTTGCAGGTGGATAATGATTCCAAAAGAACCAAATCCATGTGGTGGCTCCTGTCAGGAATAGCAGGAACAGTAAACAAAATGAACTGTCTCTTAGCCCAGTTGGACACGCCATGGTGGATATGTACCTATCTTCGGGAGGGAGAGGTTACTAGCACATCACCTCCTCAAGTCCTCTAACAGTGTAGGATCCGTGTAGTGCAAAAGAGATCTGGTGTGCTTTCTTCCCTAAGACTAGGTGGATCTCTCGGCTTCGCTGACGTTGAGACAAGCAGCTTCTATACAGCTGCCTCCCTTTGTAGTCAGACTTCCCCACCTAGCAGTTGGAATTAGCCTCACCCAGATGCTTTTTCTTGCAGTGTGACAGGTGGATCCAAGACGTCTTTTCAGCAATCTTGACAGCTGTTGGTGTAGTCAGCAGGACTTGGAATGGCCCTTCCCACCGTGGGCTGGACCAACACTTCCTTTGTATGGCCTTCACAAACACCCAATCACCAACCTGCACTGGTGAAGTGTCCTGTGGAGATAAAAAGGAATCTGGCACTTGATTTGTCCTTTGCACATCTTTAGTGGTAAACATTTTTCTCAAATAATCCACTAAATTTGCATCATCATCTGGAGAATGTTGCTGTGTAGGATCAAGTTCTGGTAACCTATAAGAACGTCCATACAACATTTCAAAAGGCGTTAAAGGTTGACCTGCTGTGCGTGTGATACGCATGCTTAGTTGAACTAAGTCTATCACTGGATTTACAAAATGTGTACCATTATCACTTCTTATCACTTGTGGTATGCCAAAAGTTGGGATTATTCTTTTACAAATAGCTTTAGCTACTGTAATAGCATCTTGTGTTGCACATGGAAAACTTTCAACCCATTTGGAAACTGCATCAGTAATCACTAAACAATATTTCAATCCCTTGCTTTTATTCAATTCAATAAAATCCATATGTATTGTATGGAAAAGAAAAGTTGATTCAGGAAATTTTCCTCTCTTAGGTCTAACATTGCCTTGGGGATAATGACGCATACATGTTACACATTGTTTACAAAAATTTTTTGAATAGAGAATAAATCCATAAGTTGTTTAATATTTCTCTAATAAATTCGTCCTCCCCCCTGTTGAATCATGGCAAAGCCCATGACTCAAAATTGCTGCCCATTGTTCATGGATTTTGGTAAAATAGGTTTACCTTCTGTGCTGACATAAAGACTTTGTTCTAACTTTGCTCCCTTTTTCAACCATAAATCTTTTTCTTGTTGTAGTGCGCTGTGTTGCATTTCTTTTAAAACATCAGCGGTTGCATCTGCAGTCATATCCTCATTTGTGCATATTTCTACATCTTTTGTTGCAGCTTGCTTTGCTGTTGCATCTGCAAAGGCATTTCCTTTAGAAATATGATCTGTTCTTCGTGTGTGTCCCTCACATTTACATATTGCTACTGTAGATGGTAACATTACAGCAGTTAATAATTCTTTCAGTAAGTCTACATGCGTTACTGGTTTTCCTGTTGATGTTTTAAACCCTCTGTTCTTCCACTGTTGACAAAATAAATGCACTATAGCAAACGCATATTGGCTATCAGTAGATTGTAACTGGCTTATCTTTAAACCGTTTGCATGCTTCAGTTAAGGCTGTCAACTCTGCTGATTGTGCTGAGTAATTTCCACACAGGGGTCCTACCTTCAGAACCTTGTCTTGAGTTACAACAGCAAACCCACTTTGTTTCTGCCTGTTCAAAGTATAAGTCACTTCCTGCACATGTTCTTTCATTTCTTCCCATTTTTGTCGTGAACCTTTAGTACAAGAAATAAATGGAACTGCATCTGCCATTTGTTTCCAATTTGTCACTCTTTCTGTATACATTAAATTTTTTGCTTCTGTTGTAACTGTCACAGTACAGAAACTAGTTTCATCTTTCCAATAAAAATCATTTATTGTACATTTTTAAAATCCTAGTTTACTCACTGCTTCATCATATCTCCTGTCAGGGCTCTGGGCCAGGAGACTTTTTGCATCTTAACATGACATACAGATTTTCTGGAGACATAAAATCTGCATGGGGTGACACTCTGGCTTTTGCTTTTTCCATTAAGTTTTTTTCAATCTGTCCAAGATCAGTTTTCGGTAGATCTAAAGTCCAATAATAGTGTGGTTCACCTCTGCCTTCTAGCACACAGATGTCTGTATCTGCGCAACGTCGTGCTTGCATCCCCCCTTCTCTGGTGGGGTAAATTCCTAACTTTAATCTTATCATGACATCTCTCCCTAAAAGATTAAAAGGACAGTTTGGTGCTAAAACCACATGAATGCTTGTTGTTTCATTAGTGTCAGGATTTTCAAACAAACTGGTTTACTCAAATGTTTAGTTTCAATTTGACCATCTGCAGATCTCATTTGTATTGTTTTATTTGACTTAGGAAAGTCATTGTACTGACTTCTTATCACAGTTCTACAAGCCCCTGAATCACAAAGAAAAACAAATGGTTGTCCCTGAACATAAAGTGTTATTTCTGGCTTTTCCATAAGACAAACTTCAGTGAGATCTAAAAATTCATCACTAATTGGTTGAATTTCTGGTTCAGATTCATTGTTAATCTTCTCATTACTTCTACCATCTAGTCAATCTGATTTCTTTCTTTCAGGACAATCTCTCTCCCAATGATCTCTCTGTCCACAAATCCAACATCCATCATCAACCTGCTCTGACCCTCTGTTGCTACTTCCTCTAAACCGTCCTCTAAAACTTCCTTTAAAATTTCCTTTTCCACGACCACGATTTCTTCCTCTCTTCACATTCCTTTCAAAAAACACATCACTACTTTCCTCCTGCCAAAATGTATCTACACTTTGATTCCTAAATTTCTTCTTATTCACCATCACTTTTTCTGCATGAACAGCAAAATTCACAAACTGTTGTAGTGCTCCTGTAGGCAGATCTATGTAAAGTGTCCTTATCTAGTCTGCAATCTCTGGTCTCATAGCTTGCAGTAAAGCTTGTTTCAGCTCAGCATGGTTGCGGAAAAAGAGAATTCAAAAATATGAAGAATACTCGGTAAAATTAAAAGAACTCGAACAGCAGCTTATAAATAAAAATACAACAGAAATATACCAACAAATACAAAATATTAAAAAACAAATCAACCACATATTAGAGGACGAAATAGAAAAAAAGATGATTTATTTCAAACAAAGCTATCAGGAAGTAGGGCCTAAATCAACAAAATTACTAGCCAAAAGAATTAAAAAACAACAAACTCTGAATACAATCTATGAAATCCTTGATCCCGAAACCAATAAAGTAACAAATAATCCAGAGGAAATTGAGAGAATATTCACTAATTACTATAAAAAGCTATATTCACAACCTCCTTCAGCCTGTGAACAAGATAAAAGAAGCTTTCTGGAAAATATAGATCTGCCATTTATCGGATTAAATCAAAATAAACTACTTACAGCTGAAATCACTACAGAGGAAATATTAAAAACCATAAACTCGTTGAAAAACAATAAATCACCAGGCAGCGACGGGTTTCCAGCTGAATGGTATAAAATATTTAAAGATGAGCTGACTCCAATATTACACAAATCTTTGAACTGGACCCTACAAAATAATAAAATGCCTATTTCCTGGTCCGAAGCAATTATTTCAGTTCTGTTGAAACCAGGGAAAAACAAACAGTCGTGTGCCAATTATAGGCCTATTTCAGTACTAAATATAGATTACAAAATCTACACGTCTATAATCTGTAACAGGATAAACACATTTTTACCTGACATTATTGATGAGGACCAGACGGGATTCATAAAAAGTCGCCAGACACACGACAACATTAGAAGAACCTTACACTTAACTGAAAGAGCCCAAAGAGAACATATAAGTACAGTTCTCTTAAGTATTGACGCGGAAAAAGCTTTTGACTGCGTTAATTGGGAATTTTTATTCCTAGTCTTAGAAAAAATGGGATTTAATAACAAATCGGTTGAAATTATAAAAACAATATATTCACAACCACCGGCTAAAATTAAAATAAACGGAAATTTAACAGGAACATTTAAATTGGAAAGATCCACAAGGCAGGGCTGTGGACTCTCCCCGACACTGTTTGCTCTCTTTATTGAGCCTCTGGCACAGGCAATCCGAGAAAAACCGGAAATTAAAGGAGTTTCAATGAATGGCGTTGAACATAAAATAGGATTGTTTGCTGATGACCTAATAGCATACCTCGAACAACCAGAATCATCAATTCCACAGTTTATGAAACTGTTGGGAACATTTGAAAATGTATCGGGATATAAAATTAATATTTCAAAAACTCAGACTCTAACATTCAACTATGTTCCCTCTGAATACATTAGAAACAACTTTAAATTCAATTGGAATATGAAAAGTATTAAATACCTAGGAGTAGAAATAACACAAGACTTTCAACATATAAACATTAAAAATTATTCAGAAGTACAAGACAAGATAAAAAAAGACATAGAAAGATGGTCAACACTCCCACTAGATTTCAGCTCTAGAATCGAAATAGTGAAAATGAACATATTGCCGCGGTTTTTATTTTTATTTCAAGCTCTACCAGCACAGGTCTCCAACACTCAATTTGCAACGTGGGACAAAACAATATCCAGATTCATATGGGACAATAAAAGATCCAGAATAAAATATGGCACCCTCCAGCTTCCAAAGAACAAAGGAGGTATGGCTTTACCAAAGCTAAAAGAGTACTATATCGCCTCACAATTACGGTACTTATGCTGTTGGTGTAACCCCCATTATACTGGAAAATGGAAAAATATTGAATGTGAAACTTTACAAGAACCTATTCAAAACATTATTGGTGATAAAGAGTTATATGAAACAAAGAAAAGGCATTTAGATCCCATAACAAATCATACACTAACTATATGGTTCAAACTACTCCAAAAATACAAAATCTTAAATAGGGCAAAAAAATTAAAATGGGTAGCATATGACAGGCAATTTAAACCAGCAGAATATGATCAGACCTTTAAATATTGGACTACAAAAGGAATAACAGCATGGTGCTTGCTAGAAAAGGACGGACAGCTGGAGAGTTTTGAGAACTTGACTAAACAATTTCACCTTGAAAAACAGGATTTTTTCAGATACTTACAAATGAGAAACTACCATAAGAAAGCAATACAGAGCGACTCCTCTGGGGATGAAGGCGGGATAGTTCACACAATAACAAAGACATATAAAGACAACAATACTAAATTGATTAGTATGCTATATAAATCATTGATGGAATATGACGAAAACACAACTTTGAAAGTAAAAGATAACTGGGAAAGAGAATTAAACATAAGGATAACTGAACAGGACTGGTTAGATATGTGGAGACATCACCATACCACCACTGGATCTCGAACGTGGAGAGAGTTTGCCTGGAAGAACCTTATTAGATTTTTCATAAGACATAAACTGAAGAACAAACATTTGAAAACAAATCAGAGCTGTTGGCGCGGATGTGGAGAAATAAATGTTGACCACTCTCATGTATTTTGGAAATGTCAGAATGTGACAGGTTTTTGGAAGATGGTGGGCGATCTCACATGCAAAGTGCTGGGATACAAAATTCCTTTGTTGCCAGAACTGTTTTATCTGTACATGTTTTCAGGAAACCTAATCCACCAAAGTGACAAATATTTATTTAAAGTCATGTCACTAGCCGCCAAAAAAACAATAACCAGAAACTGGGGCACTACGGAGATCCCTTCAAAGGAGCAATGGACTTCAACAATCAACAACATATATTCAATGGAATTAATAACATACAGGCTGAAGCTGCAAGAGGCACAATTACACCGAAAGTGGAAAAAATGGACACTGTACAACAGATAGACACGTGGAACACCTAGACTTGACCTTTTTCTTTTCTCTCTTGTTTTTTTTTGTGATGTTGTTTGAGATTTGTGTTCATGTAACAAAAACTAATAAAAATAAAGTTATAAAAAAAAAGCTTGTTTCAGCTGCTGTCTATAGACACCATCATCATTATCATCATCTCTGAGTCCACTGTTAGCTTTAAAAACTTCTTCAAATCTGACTCTAAAATCAGACACTAACTCTCCATCTTTTTGTTTAGTTTGACTAATCTTTCCATAATCAGGTCTCATTGGAAAGGCTTTTCTAATTTTTTGTCCTAAAAGTGTAAGACTTTGAATTAACTCTTGACTGTTATGTGGAAGAGGTCTGGGTGGATCGTCATCATTCATAGGATTCCTTTTTTCCTTTACTTTTGCCCAGTCTTCATAGCAGTCATCCATGCTTGCTGACATTTAATGCCATTCAGATGATAAGCTCTCTGAACTTCCATCATTTGCCAGTGAGAGATAACTCCCCTCACTTCCTTCCTAACATCCTCTAATGTCCAGGTCCTAAACACAAGAAGTGTAGGCCTCTGGCCATCTTCTCCAGCTCTGGGATTGGGCACTTCAATCTTTGGAAATGTCTCTGCAACTTTAGATGACTCTCCAGCTTCTTCCAAACCAACCCCCATAGTCTTACTCCAAACAAGTTTTTTTTTTTTCTTTTCCTCAACATTATTTTTCCTTTTTCTGGTTTATTTAAATCAGTCACTGGTGGGTAAAAACCCGTCAACAGAGGAGCATTTGTCCCCTGGTAGGGAGGAGGTGAGAAATCAGCTGGTTTCTGCTCTCCCCCCCTTTTCCTCCTGCCCCTGCTCGGTCTGCAGCCTGCTGCAGCCTGCTGTTGCAGGGGTCTGATTCTCACATCTGATTTATCCTACTCTTTTTTAGCAATCAGACATGCTTCTCTAGTTTTACTTTTCTGGATGCCATTCTTTATTTTTCGTTGCTTCATATAAGCACAGTTTTGCACAAATTAATTCTTCACTACTTTTTGTTTCTTTTTTATTTCTTATTTTGTTTTTAATTTGTAACCTTTGAAGTAATTCAGTACATGCCTGTACTCCAAGATTCCCCTTAAAATTGTAGTTTTTATCCCATTTTCTCAAGAACGTAGTTGAGCCTGGATGAGCTCTTTCCATGTATTTTGAATCCCCTGTTAATTCTACTTTTCTATTTGAATTCCCCATTTGTTTTTATTTCTTTTTAATTTTATTTATTTATTTATGTTTATTATTTACGTTAGTCACAGAGTGCGATCAGAACCAACAGAGAATTTCTCTCAGGACCGAATTTCACTCCCCGTGCAACAAGCTTCTAGGTCAGACCTATTGTCTGATCCGGTCACACGTTTAGGGTCCTCCCAGGAGCAAAACCCGTTTTAGACTCTGGGTTCCTTTCACCTAAAGCCTAATGAGATGAAATCTTGTTCTACGTCAACAAGCAGCCTTGTGTTAACACCGCAAGGTTTCCAGCTGCTCACTGCTTCGAACAAGTTCACTCCTTACACACATGCACACACATTCACACCAAAAAAAAACTTTTTTCCCCCCTTATTTTGTTGTTTTTCTAGGCCTTTTAGGGACTTGAACCCTCTTACGCGTTTTAGGCTGCAGGACTTTAACCTACACCTTTATTTAGAATTCTGGACTTTTCCGGGACTCCAAACCCACACGTGTTTTAGGCAACAGGACTTGAACCTGTCCCTCAGAATTCTGGGCCACTTCGGGGACTCGAACCCCTGAAAAAGCGCTGTACTTGCCTTGTCGTTGTGGTCTGACTGGTTAACGAATGACGTCAATCCGGACCCAGGGATCAGACCAGTCGATTGGCCGACGTAGAATTCACTACGACGGACTTTCCTCCGGAGACCTAGTCTCACGGGCTGTGCACAGACTTCAATCGGCATGGTCCCCCCCCAAGACGCAGATATGTTGTCATCCGGCTCGAAGGACCAAAGAATGTCAGATAAATGCATCTAGACATTAAAGAAAAACACAATTATAAACAACAAACCACAACAAGAATCAAGTTTCTCATGCACGAGGGAGAGGAGCAAGAGTGACAGAAAACGTCTACCACGCTTCTCTTCTCAAAGGTCTGCCTCTCCTCGTGCTGCTTTTATTAAGAACACAAGTGGGAGGTCACAATTTCAAGACAAAGAGAAAAGTTCATTGGGGGTTTCATACAATGACCCTTTTGGTTGGATTCTAAGTTCAAACAGTATCCCTTATCAGCTGAGGACAGTGTCGTAAACCCCCTCTTCCTGGCTGGGGATGAGAATCAGATGACCAAACACACAACTGTTTTCAGAAGAGGTAAAAAGGTCAATCTGAGTTAACATACATTGAAATACATTTAAACAATGATAATAATAAAACAAATTCCTTCACAAAATGTTTTCTGAATTCTAATTTGTGCTAAGCATGACAACTGTGGTTTACCTGTTCAGTGTGAAAATAAATGTCTTTGAGATGATCATATTGTAGCATTTTTCCCCACAAGATTTTACTTTAATAAACCATAAAATGACTTGTTTTAATTATTAAAAACAAATCGAACAAGATGTAGATCAATTTACATTAACATGTTATTTGATTGGGCCTTGAATCACGTTGTACGGGGAAAATTGGGCCCCAGTGTCAAAAAGGTTAAGCAACTCTGGTCTAACCTACTGGAGACAAATGCATGAATAAGTATCTCCAGGTCTGGTTTTGACATTATGTTTTTGATTTTGGCAATGTTTTTCAGATGGTAAAATGCCGCTGATGTTACTGACTTGATATGGCTGTTAAAGTTTAGGTCAGAGTCCATGATTACCCCTAGATTTCTGACTTAATTTGAGGGTTTAAGAGACAGAGAATGAAGGTAGCTGCTGACAATTTCTCTTTGTTTCTGTGGGCCAAAAGTAATAACTTCGGTCTTGTTTGAGTTTAGCTGGAGAAAGTTGTTCTGCATCCACGCACTGATCTGTTGGAGGCAGTGGCTGAGTGAATCCACCGGCCCATATTCAACGGCTGTCAGTGACACATAGATCTGAGTATCATCTGCATAGTTGTGATAAGGAATGTCATTACTGCGTATTAACTGCCCTAGTGGCAGCATGTAGAGGTTGAACAGAAGGGGTCCCAGGATCGATCCCTGGGGCACACCACAAGTCAAGGCCATGTAGTCTGAGACACAACTCCCAATTTCAACAAAATATTTCCTGTCTTCTAGATAAGACTTGAGCCAACTTAGGGCAGATCCAGAGATGCCAACCCAGTCTTGGAGTCTTTGCAAAAGGATCCCATGATCAACAGTATCAAAGGCAGCGCTCAGGTCTAGCAGGATTAAGACAGAGACTTTGCCATCATCAGTGTTCAGGCGGATGTCGTTGGTTACCTTGATAAGAGCAGTTTCTGTGCTATGATGGGGTCTAAAACCTGACTGGAAAACACCAAACGAATTGTTTAATAAGAGAAAATCAGTGAGCTTTTTCAAGGACTTTTCCTAAAAATGGCAGAATAGGGATAGGTCTGTAATTATTTAGTACAGTGGAATCAAGACCGCTCTTCTTCAGGAGGGTTTTTTTTTTACTTGTCCTGTCCAACAGCTGGGCAGACAGATGAGAGCTGAGGGCCTCTTGTGTTGGACATATTTTACTTTAACAAGAGGGGTTATTAATCTTCAGACAAACCAAATGTATGTCTGAATAAACCCCTTTTGTAATTGAGGCCAAACTTTATTAATTTCAATCATGTTTGAAAATCTTTGGTGTTGGACCGGACGGAAAAGGAAAGAGGGGAAGAAGAGAGAGGGACGTTAGAGAGGGGGGGGTGATAGTGGGAGGGGGGGAATAAGACCATGAAGCAGCATAGAGCAGACAGGTTTACTGGTTGTTTATCATTATGGTAAGGTTCAAATATAGTACAAAAAGGGCGGAGCCTGTCCACACACACACTGAAATGATATCAACATACCTGCTAGCTGCAAAAATGTCCACATGTCAACATGTACACAAAACAGATAGTGTTCACACGCATACCTATGCCTGTAAACCAACTAGTGTGAAATATTTCATTCATTCAATCATGCAAACTATTAGTGTAAAGATGAGCTAACAACTGTGCTCAGGTGAGTGTTTTTCTAAAATGGATGGTGGAATGTGAAAAGAAGGAGGAGGAGCGCCCAGCCACCCCCAAACCCAGACCCCCGCCGGAGCAGCAGCAGGAGCCGGAATCCCCCCAACGGCACACGGGAACAGGCAGAGAACAACCGCCCCCCGAGCGACCAAATCCACCAACCGAGCCAGGACCAGCAGGACCGCCGCGAGGCCCCCAGAGCCAGAGAGCTGGGGAGCACGGGGGAAAGAGAGCGCCGCCCCAGCCCAACCAAGAGAGCAGCCCCCCCGCCGCGCCGGAAGAGCCCAACGTAGGGCCCCACCCGAGAAGGGCACCCACAGCCCCAGACGAGCACCCCATCACCACCCAGGAGTTCCGGGCATCCCCCCGCCCCAACCCCAGTTACGAGCCAGGACCCCCCAAGGGAGACCCGCTCCGCACTCCTGGCAGCCACCCACCCGGCCCACGGTTGGTCCAGGGAGGAGCAAGGCAGGGGAGCGCTAGAAGAGCTCTGGTCAGGCCTCGACGGGACCGAGGCAGCCAACCGGCCGGGGCAACCGCCGATTGCCTCAG
>CM074494.1:13280371-13310825 GCA_037389245.1 Oryzias sinensis | reverse complement strand
GACAGTCTCATTGGGTCCACCATGTTCCCAGCTTTCTCCGTCTTTCTTCCTGGACTCTCTGGCATCTTTGAAGGAAATGATCCTGAGTTGTTTACTTTTTTATTCTCATTTTTATTCATTTTTATTTCCGGTGCTTCCTCAGCTGGAACCCCTCCCTCTGGGTCGGCTGCTGTTCAGCCACTGCGGCTCTAGATGGGGACCTGCATCACCACTTAGCTGTGGTGGAGTGTGGTGTGGTGTAGTGCAAAAGAGATCTGGTGTGCTTTCTTCCCTAAGACTAGGTGGATCTCTCGGCTTCGCTGACGTTGAGACAAGCAGCTTCTATACAGCTGCCTCCCTTTGTAGTCAGACTTCCCCACCTAGCAGTTGGAATTAGCCACACCCAGATGCTTTTTCTTGCAGTGTGACAGGTGGATCCAAGACGTCCTTTCAGCAATCTTTACAGCTGTTGGTGTAGTCAGCAGGACTTGGAATGGCCCTTCCCCCCGTGGGCTGGACCAACACTTCCTTTTTATGGCCTTCACAAACAACCAGTCACCAACCTGCACTGGTGAAGTGTCCTGTGGAGATAAAAAGGAATCTGGCACTTGATTTGTCCTTTGCACATCTTTAGTGGTAAACATTTTTCTCAAATAATCCACTAAATTTGCATCATCATCTGGAGAATGTTGCTGTGTAGGATCAAGGTCTGGTAACCTATAAGAACGTCCATACAACATTTCAAAAGGCGTTAAAGGTTGACCTGCTGTGCGTGTGATACGCATGCCTAGTTGAACTAAGTCTATGCAGTCAGGCCACTGTCTGTTTGTCTCTTCCATGCATTTCTTTAACTTTGATTTGATAGTGCCATTAGTTCTCTCAACTAATCCTGCACTCTGTGGGTGATAACTACCATGTCTCTTTAAATCAATACAAAGATGTTGAGCCATTTTGTCTATCACTTGATTTACAAAATGTGTACCATTATCACTTCTTATCACTTGTGGTATGCCAAAAGTTGGGATTATTCTTTTACAAATAGCTTTAGCTACTGTAATAGCATCTTGTGTTGCACATGGAAAAATTTCAACCCATTTGGAAAATGCATCAGTAATCACTAAACAATATTTCAATCCCTTGCTTTTATTCAATTCAATAAAATCCATATGGATTGTATGGAAAGGAAAAGTTCGTTCAGGAAATTTTCCTCTCTTAGGTCTAACATTGCCTTGGGGATTATGACGCATACATTTAACACATTGTTTACAAAAAATTTTTTGAATAGAGAATAAATCCATAAGTTGTATAATATTTCTCTAATAAATTCATCCTCCCCCCTGTTGAATCATGGCAAGGCCCATGATTCAAAATTGCTGCCCATTTGTACATGGATTTTGGTAAAATAGGTTTACCTTCTGTGCTTACATAAAGACTTTGTTCTAACTTTGCTCCTTTTTTCAACCATAAATCTTTTTCTTGTTTCGGTGCGCTGGGTGGCATTTCTTTTAAAAAATCATCGGTTGCATCTGCAGTCATATCCTCATTTGTGCATATTTCTACATCTTTTGTTGCAGCTTGCTTTTCTGTTGCATCTGCAAAGGCATTTCCTTTAGAAATATGATCTGTTCTTCGTGTGTGTGTCTCACATTTACATATTACCACTTTAGATGGTAACATTACAGCAGTTAATAATTCTTTCAGTAAGTCTACATGCGTTACTGGTTTTCCTGTTGATGTTTTAAACCCTCTGTTCTTCCACTGTTGACAAAATAAATGCACTATAGCAAACGCATATTGGCTATCAGTATAGATCGTAACTGGCTTATCTTTAAACAGTTTGCATGCTTCAGTTAAGGCTGTCAACTAGCTGATTGTGTTGAGTAATTTCCACACAGGGGTCCTACCTTCAGAACCTTGTCTTGAGTTACAACAGCTAAACCCACTTTGTTTTTGCCTGTTCAAAGTATAAGTCACTTCCTGCACATGTTCTTTCATTTCTTCCCATTTTTTTCTCGTGAACCTTTAGAACAAGAAATAAATGGAACTGCAACTGCCATTTGTTTCCAATTTGTCACTCTTTCTGTACACATTAAATTTTTTGCTTCTGGTGTAACTGTCACAGTACAGAAACTAGTTTCATCTTTCCAATAAAAATCATTTATTGTACATTTTTGAAAACCTAGTTTACTCACTGCTTCATCATATCTCCTGTCAGGGCCAGGAGACTTTTTGCATCTTAACATGACATACAGATTTTCTGGAGACATAAAATCTGCATGGGGTGACACTCTGGCTTTTGCTTTTTCCATTAAGTTTTTTGCAGTCTGTCCGAGATCAGTTTTCGGTAGATCTAAAGTCCAATAATAGTGTGGTTCACCTCTGCCTTCTAGCACACAGATGTCTGTATCTGTGCAACGTCGTGCTTGCATCCCCCCTTCTCTGGTGGGGTAAATTCCTAACTTTAATCTTATCATGACATCTCTCCCTAAAAGATTAAAAGGACAGTTTGGTGCTAAAACCACAGGAATGCTTGTTGTTTCATTAGTGTCAGGATTTTCAAACAAACTGGTTTACTCAAATGTTTAGTTTCAATTTGACCATCTGCAGATCTCATTTGTATTGTTTTATTTGACTTAGGAAAATCATTGTACTGACTTCTTATCACAGTTCTACAAGCCCCTGAATCACAAAGAAAAACAAATGGTTGTCCCTGAACATAAAGTGTTATTTCTGGCTTTTCCATAAGACAAACTTCAGTGAGATCTAAAAATTCATCACAAATTGGTTTAATTTCTGGTTCAGATTCATTGTTAATCTTGTCATTACTTCTACCATCTAATCAATCAGATTTCTTTCTTTCAGGACAATCTCTCTCCCAATGATCTCTCTGTCCACAAATCCAACATCCATCATCAACCTGCTCTGACCCTCTGTTGCTACTCCCTCTAAACCTTCCTTTAAAATTTCCTTTAAAATTTCCTTTTCCACGACCACGATTTCTTCCTCTCTTCACATTCCTTCCAAAAAACACATCACTACTTTCCTCCTGCCAAAATGTATCTACACTTTGATTCCTAAATTTCTTTCTATTCACCATCACTTTTTTCTGCATGAACAGTAAAATTCACAAACTGTTGTAGCGCTCCCGTAGGCAGATCTATGTAAAGTGTCCTTATCTAGTCTGCAATCTCTGGTCTCATAGCTTGCAGTAAAGCTTGTTTCAGCTGCTGTCTATAGGCACCATCATCATTATCATCATCTCTGAGTCCACTGTTAGCTTAAAAACTTCTTCAAATCTGACTCTAAAATCAGACACTAACTCTCCATCTTTTTGTTAAGTTTGACTAATCTTTCCATAATCAGGTCTCATTGGAAAGGCTTCTCTAATTCTTTGTCCTAAAAATGTAACACTTTGAATTAACTCTTAGACTGTTATGCGGAAGAGGTCTGGGTGGATCGTCATCATTCATAGGATTCCTTCTTCCCTTTACTTTTGCCCAGTCTTCATAGCAGTCATACATGCCTGCTGACATTTAATGCCATTCAGATGATAAGCTCTCTGAACTTCCATCATTTGCCAGTGAGAGATAACTCCCCTCACTTCCTTCCTAACATCCTCTAATGTCCAGGTCCTAAACACAAGAAGTGTAGGCCTCTGGCCATCTTCTCCAGCTCTGGGATTGGGCACTTCAATGCTTAGAAATGTCTCTGCAACTTTAGATGACTCTCCTTCCAAACCAACCCCCATAGTCTTACTCCAAACAAGTTTTTTTTTTTTTTTTTCTTTTCCTCAACATTATTTTTCCTTTTTCTGGTTTATTTAAATCAGTCACTGGTGGGTAAAAACCCGTCAACAGAGGAGCATTTGTCCCCTGGTAGGGAGGAGGTGAGAAATCAGCTGGTTTCTGCTCTCCCCCCCTTTCAGCCTGCTCCTGCTCGGTCTGCAGCCTGCTGCAGCCTGCTGTTGCAGGAGTCTCACATCTGATTTAAATTACTCTTTTTTAGCAATCAGACATGCGTCTCTAGTTTTACTTTTCTGAATGCCATTCTTTATTTTTCGTTGCTTCATTTAAGCACAGTTTTGCACAAAGTAATTCTTCACTATTCTTTGTTTCGTTTTTTATTTTTTATTTTGTTGTTAATTTGTAACCTTTTAACTAATTCAGTACATTCCCCTTAAAATCGTAGTTTTATCCCATTTTATCAAGAATGTAGTTGAACCTGGATGAACCTCTTTCCATATATTTTTAATCTCATTTTAATTCAACTTTTTTATTTAAATTCCCCATTTTTTATTTTTCCTAATTTTTTTTATTTACGTTAGTCACAGAGTGTGATCAGAACCAACAGAGAATTTCTCTCATGACCGAATTTCACTCCCCGTGCAACAAGCTTCTAGGTCAGACCTATTGTCTGATCCGGTCACACGTTTAGGGTCCTCCCAGGAGCAAAACCCGTTTTAGACTCTGGGTTCTTTTCACCTAAAGCCTAATGAGATGAAATCTTGTTCTACGTCAACAAGCAGCCTTGTGTTAACACCGCAAGGTTTCCAGCTGCTCACTGCTTTGAACAAGTTCACTCCTTACACACATGCACACACATTCACACCAAAAAAAAAACTTTTTTCCCCCTTATTTTGTTGTTTTTCTAGGCCTTTTAGGGACTTGAACCCTCTTACGCGTTTTAGGCTGCAGGACTCGAACCTACACCTTTATACAGAATTCTGGACTTTTCCGGGACTCCAAACCCACACGTGTTTTAGGCAACAGGACTTGAACCTGTCCCTCAGAATTCTGGGCCACTTCAGGGACTCGAACCCATGAAAAAGCGCTGTACTTGCCTTGTCGTTGTGGTCTGACTGGTTAACGAATAACGTCAATCCGGACCCAGGGATCAGACCAGTCGATTGGCCGGCGTAGAATTCACTACGACGGACTTTCCTCCGGAGACCTGGTCTCACGGGCTGTGCACAGACTTCAATCGGCATGGTCCTCCCCCAAGGACGCAGATATGTTGTCATCCGGCTCGAATGGACCAAAGAATGTCAGATAAATGCATCTAGACATTAAAGAAAAACACAATTATAAACAACAAACCACAACAAGAATCAAGTTTCTCATGCACGAGGGAGAGGAGCAAATGTGTTGGAAAAGGTCCACCACGTTTCTCTTCTCAAAGGTCTGCCTCTCCCCGTGCTGCTTTTATTAAGAACACAAGAAGGAGGTAACAATTCAAGACAGAGAAAAAGTTCATTAGGGGGTGTCGTCAAATGACCCTTTTGGTTGGATTCTAACTTCAAACAGTATCCCTTATCAGCTAAGGACAGTGTGTCGTAAAACCCCCCCAGATGACCAAACACACAGAACTGTTTTCAGAAGAGGTAAAAAGGTCAATCTGAGTTAACATACATTTAACCAAATACATTTAGGCAATGATAATAATAAAACAATTTCCTTCACAAATACCTTATACGTTAAAGTGTGGATGCCATGCTTTGAACAACTTTGTCAAATAAAAAAGCCCTTTAAACGCTGATTCTATTGATACCAATAGTTTGCGTCGAAAAAAATCCAAAGCATATGAATAATAGACATCTTTCGAAGGAATCAGAGATTTGGATCTGCCGCTAGAGCGCAGGCTGGAAGTGAACCCGATATGACCTGTGACGTAACGAAAGGGAGTTGCCTTTCGCAGTTGCTTAGGACAGCATGTAAACAAAACAGGTAGTCTTCGTTTCTCTCGTGTTTAAATCTGTTAATCATCAACATGCCAAGTCGTTGTGTGGCAGCTGGATGTAGCAATACATCTAGTGAAAGTGTATCTGTGTATAAAATTCCCAAAACAAGAAACGCTGCTGAAAAGGGGAAAGTTCAAGAAGGTGGACGGCGAAGGATTTTTCCCTCCAGATCTGCAGGAGAGAAGTCTGCGTTTTCGAAGGGACAAAAACCGGGACACAAACGAAGAATTTTGAACGGAGAGTTGGGAGGAGGATCTTGGCTTCTGAGTCGAGGAAAGGCGGGTGAGCTGGAAGCGAGCGAGCCGTTTTCTGGGTCGGAGAGGACGGCGCTGGAGTCGGGAGCGGAGGCTGCTAAGCTAGTGTGCATCACGATGGATCACATTGAGGCGAAGTAGTCGTGTTTTCTGTTGTCCTTGGATCCAACTGGAGTATTTCAACGCACTCAATGTTTTGCAAGAGAAGCAACAGGCCTGCAAGGTTTTTTTTGCTTTTGCTTTTGAGGTGCCGGTACCGTGAGTAAACTGAACTGTGTGTGTGTGAGCGCGCACGAGAAAAGGTTTCAAACTGGTTCAAACAGGTAAAACTGTTAATGTTCCACAGTTGTTAATGGTATACAGTGTCTTTGTTAACTAAAGAGTAGTAATATCTGGGAAACTTTTGTGAAATTTATTTTGTAAATTGGGTTGAAAACCAGTGTTTACCTTTGTTTAGATTAGGCCAAAAGGGGACATTTTGAGTATATTTTAGGGTAAGTGGAGTAATTTAATTTTATACATTTTTTAGACTTACTGGAGTCTAGCCGAATCTTCATGCTGGCTATCGTCATCGGCATCACTAGACCTACTACTTTCTGCTATACTATATCCTCCTCACTTTCGCAAAAGGGTTCGAATCGATACGGTTGCAAAAGTGACTCATCATCATGATAATCTCTGCAACTTTCCTCTTCATCTTTCTGTTCATCTGATGATAAATCGCTAATAGAGACGGTAGCATCACTCTGTGCTTCGCTATCGGTGCTAGCCATGTTGTCTGCCTTTCGTTACGTCACAAACATGGCGGCGCGAAGTCGGCGGAATGCGTGAAGCCGGCGGCCGTCCTCGTTGTTTATATTGCGTTTTTCGCTATTTATTCTTTTTCGAAAAATATTAAAAACAATCGCAACATGAAATAGAGACTATTTACTATATTTTGGCTTATTAAAATAGACCATGTCACCCACACTTTAACAAACAAGCAAGACACATTTGTCGGGGTTTGGGGACATTTCATTAATTATATCAGAAATAAGGATCTGACTGATCTGACTGAACACAATAACACTTCCTTCGCTCTACAATATTGCATTGTACCATGGTTTTTTATTTTTGAAAGACTCTGGAGGACTCAGTCATATTAATGCTGACTGTTTTAAATGATGCCCACCTGTTATATTTTCATTTCTTTTTTTTTTGTTTGTTTTTTTTTCTTTTTTTACTTGTTCTGTCCAACAGCTAAGCAAACAGATTAGAGCTGAAGGCTTTTTGTGTTGGACAGGTTTTACTATCACAAAAAGAGGTTATGTAGCTCCGAGAAACTAGAGTGTAGCTTTGTATAAACCCCTTTTTGTTGTATTAGTTTTTATTTATTTGTTACATTTAGTGTGTGTGGGGAGGGAGAGGGGAAGAATGTGAGGGGGGGGGGGGGGTGGAAGAGTGTAAAAGGAAGAGGTGAAAAGGTGGGGGATACAAGCACTGATTTGAATAAGTTATTATTTTGAGCTGTAACAATTATACCAGATCTGCTGGAAAGACAAATATTACATCAAAGGTGAAAATCTGACACTAAGATGAGCGAAAAAAAAACATCTGTCCATCAATACACTGTGGGTAAGGAGGAGGGATGAAGCAGACAGGGAGCAGTGTGGCAGTGTGCACGTGCACGTGTGGGTGGGGATACATGCATGCAGCCGACGTGAACCGTGTGTTCATAAGGGGAACCAGATCCTACCCAGCCAGACCAGGAGAGGGGAGGAGAGCCCCCCAGGCCAGGAGCCCCCCCAGCATCCGCACCCAGGCAGCCCGGGAGGAGGGAAGGAGGGGACCGCCCACCCCACCGGCCAGGCACAGAGAGGGTTATATTTTCATTTCATGTTTGACTGTTTTTATATCATGTTATCTACTTATGGAAGATGTAAAATCAGAAATAAACATATTAAAGAAAAAATAAAAAAGTCAGGAAATATAATTGATTTTAGAAAATCAATAATAACCAAATAAATCTCTGTGGTTGTTCACAGAAATAAAGCTTCTGTTCATGCACAATCTCAGGTAAATGTTCAACTCCAGTTGTAGAGCAGAATCTCCTAAATGACTGATGTGAACAGTCTCTACAGATTCTTTCCTGATAATCCAGTTTTGGAGGTTTCCAGGAGTTTAGCCCATAGACTACACTGTTAGTTCTCTCTGACCAACTTCCTGCATTCTGGATCAATGTTCCCCTTAGCTCACCTTTTTGTCATTTTTCCTTTCTGATGGGGGGGACATTCCAGTTCTATTACTTACAGACGCCTGCTCTACACCCCCCCTCCCCCCGCTGTCTAAAGAGAGTCCACAACATCCTGCATCACCAGCACCATCAGCCCTCCACCTCCTCCACCTGCTGCCCTCAGGAAGGAGGTCCATCAAGGCCAGAACAACCAGACTGAGCAACATCCTTTATCCACAGGCTGCTGAACAGTCCCCCCCACCAACTGCCCCTCCCCATCTCCCCATCTGAGAACACTGTGAAAACTGGACTTTGCATTGCTGCACATCAACACCAAGCTGCTACTGACTTTATTTATTTATTTATTTAATTCTTGCTGGGTTTATTCTTGTACTGATGCTGCACTTTGCTTGTTTTTTTATTTATTGGGTTTTTATTTAGTAAACTTGAGTGACTGTTGATGCTCCAAATGTAATTTCATTGTTTTACTGACAGACAAATAAATGAATCTTCAAATCTTCTGGTTTTGTCTTCGTCTTGTCAGATTAGTGGTTTCTATTCGACTGCTGCCACCTAGTGGCCAAAACAGAATCCTTCCAGTCTGCTCCTGTGTCCAGCTCTCCTGCTTTTGGTTTGTCTTCCACTTTTCTTTCTGCATCTCCAGAATCCATCCCAGCAGTGACTTTTTCTCTGCAGCAGCTGCTCCCACAAACACCTCATTTCACTTCCTCTCTGTTTGCTGCAAACCTCACAGCTACACACTTTCCTCACACATGTTGTGTGTTTGTCCAGACCTCTTTGTCAGCTTCAGTTTGTCTCTCAGTGTCACCAAACTTTAAAAAGTGTTGAATTTCTCATAGAAACAGAAAATTATTTAAAATAAAATAATCCTTGAATATTGTTTGATGTTTGAAGAGTTTATTTGTGTAACGGAGAAGAAAAGAAGTATTTCTGTCCTACAAACAACAAACAAACACACACACACGCACAACTTCCTGTTGAGTTTAGTCTTTATTCTATTTATTTTATAGCTTCAGTATCTTCAGAGCCATTGACCTCCTTTATTATTATTCATATCTCTATTAAAAATAAATACAATACCATAAAATAAAGATGGAATTTCTCCCTAAATATAGATTGTAGCATAAATATGCTGATGACTCTTCATCATCAGCTCACATAAATGTTGACATTTATACGTTTTAGAGAGATTCTTGATTTTTACATAACGTTTTTTCTATTAACTTACTCTTTGTGTTCTCCTGTCTGTAGAGAGGGAGGGGGGCTGTGGTGGAGCGGGCAGCCGGAATCGACCTTTCTCCTGGTAGAAGGCGTTCCTTGGTTCAGGTGGGACCGCCCTCTGACGTCATCGCCGCTGCTCATCCTTGAACCTCCACGGCTGCTCTGCCTCCTCTTCCCGAACACGCGCCGTGGACCCCCACCCTCGGGACAAGGAGGGGGGCAGCTGCACCTGAGTGACGGCCCCCACCAGGGACAGGAAGTGCAGCCACGCATGCATCACTGCTGTGGTGGAGGAGAAGGTGGAGGAATGGATGGAGGACATGAAAACCATTGGATGGAAAAAGAATCTCTGTTTCCATTTTCTGCTAAACAAGCAGAAGTGATCCGAGTAAAAAAGAGTTTTAATGAAGGTTTGTCACAACATTTATGAAAAGATTCTGCAGAACAAGATGAGCAGAAAAACCCAACAGTTCAGGAACTGAACTCTGGAGATGAATCCACATAAAGTCTGGAACAAATGGAAAGACTTTGCTGAACTTTCCTGCTGAAACACGACACGATGGTTCTGAAGCACAGGAAGCAAATCAGAAGCAGGAAGGGAAACATCTGGAAAACAGCAGCAGCAGGAAGTCCTGCAGGAATTGGGTAAAAAGGGGAATTGTGTCAGTTCAGAAGCAGAAAGGCACACAGCAGGTCTGGACCATGTTGCTGCTCGGTTCGGTTCTGCTCTTCGTTCTGGTCGGTTCGTCTGTTTCTGTGACTGCAGGTGAGAAAAAACCTCTGAAACTAAAGTCAGAAGATAGTTTGAAGTGTTTCCTGAGCAGCAAAGACCAGTTTTAAGGTTGGAAAGCAGAAGTGAAAGTAAAGCTGATGTGTGGACAGTTGATGGCGTTCCCGTTACTTTAAGGTCTGAACCGTTCTAGTCTGCCTTTGGCACAAAAACAACACGTTTTGGAGACATATTTGTCCTTTTCTGAGGTTTTTCCAATCTTGAATAAATGAGACAACGCCTTCCTGCAGCTCATCCATGACGTCATCCTAGAGTCCAGCAGCGGGTTCAGACAGGAGCTAAACGGGTGATTGAGCAACACCTGGATCATGGTGGACCTTTAGGTTCCTCAGCTCATTCTTTATTTTTTATTTTATTTTTTTTAACTTGTCCTGTCCAACAGCTGGGCAAACAGATGAGAGCTGAGGGCCTCTTGTGCTGGACATATTTTACTTTAACAACAGGGGTTATTAATCTTCAGACAAACCAGAGGAATGTCTGAATAAACCCTTTTTGTAGTTGAGGCCAAACTTTATTAGATTCCATCATGTTTGAAAATTGTTGGTGCTCATTCTAAAAATGTCATTCTTCATTGTAGACATTTTGATGACTTTATTTTCCATCAATGTTTTCTTTGCGTCTGCCTGCGGTTTAGTTTGAAAGACAGCAGTGATGCAGGAAAACAGCTGCACTTTATGACATCATAAATAAACTGTAGATCATTATTTATTATCATTATTATTATGCCCTGTGGTTAGGGGTCAAAAAAGAATCCTACCAACGTATTCCCTGCGTGTCGTAAAAGGCGACTAAAAGGGACGGAGCGAGAGGACTGGGAATCCTCTCCTTTGTAACTACATTCCTAAATACGGACAGGGCAGAGTTGGGAAGGGGAGGTTACCTCCCCAAACCCTTAAGATTGGGTCCTTGATTGTGAAGGGGTGTAGTACGGATGGAAGCAAAAGAGATCTGATTGGAAGGATGTTTGGAAGGAGGGGAATGAACGTGTTAGCACTGAGTGAGACAAAGATGAAAGTGAAGGGTGAGTGTGTGTTTGGAAGTGTGAGTGGGAAAATGTCTGGTGTAGAGAGCGGGAGAGCAAGAGAAGGTGTGGCTTTGCTGGTGAGCTGTGAGGTGAGACGATGTGTGGTTGAATGGAAGGAGGTTTCACCAAGACTGATGTGGGTGAAAGTGAAATTTCAGAAGGAGCTGTGGGTGTTCGTGAGTGCATATGGTCCTGGCAGTGAGAGGAATGAAGAGGAGAGAGTGACCTTCTGGAACGACTTGGATGAGTGTTTGCAAGGATTTGGAGCAAATGTGAATGTAGTGCTGATGGGAGATCTGAATGCCAGAGTGGGTGATGAGAAAATTGAGGGTGTTGTTGGCGGGCATGGTGTTCCTGGAAAGAATGATAATGGTGAGAGACTGATAGGAATGTGCACTGAAAGAGAGATGGTGATTGGGAATACATGGTTCAGAAAGAACGAGATCCATAAGTATACGTGGGTGAGGCAGAGTGGTGGAAGAGTGATTGACAAAGCACTGATGGATTATGTGGTGGTTTCAAAGGTTGCATGTAGTAGATTGCTGGATGTAAGTGTGAGGAGGGGAGAGAGTGGAGGTATGTCTGATCACTATTTGGTGGAAGTAAGGTTGTGTGTGGGTATGCCATGGGTGAGATCGAGAGAGTGGGGAGGCAAGAGAAGTTCTGAGAGTGAGTGTTTTAAACAGTTCAAGAGTGCAGTGGTTGGATGTGCAGAGGAAGTGTGTGGTGTGAGACATGTTGGGGGTGGTCTAAGAAAGGGAAGTGAATGGTGGTGCGAGGGTGTCAGTTTGGCTGTAGCAGAGAAAAGATGTGCGTACGAAGTATGGCTGCAGAGAAAGGACAGGGAGTCATATGAGTGTTATAAGGAGAAGAAAAGTGATGCTAAGAGAGCTGTGCGTGAGGCAAGAGCGGCTGCAGATGAAAGGTGGGGCAGACAGTTGACTGATAATTTTCAAGAGAACAAGAAAATGTTTTGGAAGGAGGTGAAAAGGGTGCGAAAGGGAGTGTCGGGGAGGGAGGAGAAAGTGAAAACAGAACATGAAGGATGTTGAATGAGGGGAATGCAGTAAGAAAAAGGTGGGCGGAGTATTTCGAGAGGCTGTTGAATGCGAAGGACGATCGGGATGCTGTGATTGTGATGGATGGAAGGGAAAGTAGACTGAATGTGTTGGGAGAGTTGAATGAAGCATTGATTACGGGAGAGGAAGTTGAGCAAGCTGTGGGAAAGTTGAAAGTAGGAAAGGCTGCAGGTGTGGATAGGTGTGCTGTGGAATGCCTGAAGAGTGGTGGAGCGATCGTGATTGAGTGGTTAGTGAGATTGTTGAATGTGTGTTTTGCAAATGGGCAGGTGCCGCTTGATTGGATGAGTGCGTGTGTGGTTCCCCTGTACAAGGGTAAGGGTGATAAGTATCAATTAGTCTGTTGAGTGTTGTAGGCAAAGTGTATGGGAGAGTGCTGATTAGTAGGGTAGTGGAGGGAACTGAGTGTATGATTGGTGAAGAGCAGTGCGGTTTCAGGAGAGGTAGAGGGTGTGTGGATCAGGTGTTTGTTGTAAGACAGGTGTGTGAAAAGTTTTTGGCTAAGGGGAGGGAGGTGTGAAGAGTTTTTATAGAAACAGTAGAGCGTGTGCGAGAGTGGGAAATAGCATGAGTGAGTGGTTTCCTGTGAGGGTTGGTCTGCGTCAGGGATGCGTGATGTCTCCGTGGTTGTTTTACGTGTATATGGATGGTGTGGTAAAAGAGGTGAATGAAAGGGTGTCGGGTACGGGTGTGAGCATGGTGAAGACTGACGGCAGCGAATGGAGAGTGAATCAGTTGCTGTTTGCAGATGATACTGCACTAGTGGCTGACTCAGAAGAGAGCTTGGCACGTCTGGTTGAGGAGTTTGGAAGGGTGTGCGACAGAAGGAAGTTGAGAGTGAATGTGGAAAAGAGTAAGGGGATGAGGTGTACGAGGTTAAAGGGTGAACGTAGATTGAATGTGGCATTAAATGGGGAGTTGTTGGAAGAGGTAGAGTGTTTTCAGTATTTGGGGTCATGTGTCTGTATGGATGGTGGAATAGGGGGAGAGGTAGAGTTTAGAATGAATGAAGTACGAAAGATATGGGGGGGAATAAAGAGAGTGTTTGAATGTAGGTCACTGGGAAAGGATGCAAAAAGGAGATTGTATGAGGGTGTGGTGGGACCTGCAGCGTTATATGGGGCTGAAACATGGAGTCTGAAAGTGGCGGAAAAGAGGAAGCTGAATGTAGTTGAGATGAGATGTTTGAGGAGTATGTGTGGTGTGACGCGTATGGATCGTGTGAGAAATGAAGTTATACGGGAGAGAACTGGTGTGATGCGGGAGTTGGCTGATAGAGCAGAGCAAAAGGCACTGGGATGGTTTGGACATGTTGAAAGAATGGGAAGGGAGCGATTGGTGAAAAGGGTATATGAATCTGATGTAAGTGGAGTGAGAATGAGAGGAAGACCGCGAATGGGATGGACAGAGGGGGTAAGGAGAGCGTTGAATGCAAGAGGGATGACTGTGGTGCAGGGGAGAGAGGCTGCTCAGGACAGGGATGGGTGGAGAGAGCTTGTGTATGAATGAATGGATGGGTGTGGTAGAGGTCTGGTCTTGGGATGAAGCGGCAAGGGGAAACCAGCCTTGGCTGAGGCCCTGCTGTGGAGGTGCCCACACTGGACTGTGCAGCTGACCCTGGTGCAGTGTGGTGGGGCTTAGACCAGGCCTTAGACCAGTCACACACACACACACGCACACACGCACACACACACTGAAGGAGGAGGGTTTGGGGAAGAGAAGGAGGGAGTTAAAATTGTGTGCCCTGTCTAGGCTACCCCACCTTGGTGGGACACAGCCTGGGTATATAGATATATAGATATAGATCATTATTTATGAATGGATTGAAGTTTTTTGGAGGATTTCTACTGTTGGTGTTGAAGAAAATTAGGAAATGCCAAATATTTTTGGAGTAATCCCACTGATGAGTTCCATGATTTAGTTTTAATGTTTTATAGACCTAAACATGATTTTCACAATAACAGGTCTTTAAATTAATCCAATCCCTCTGAGCTGTTTTTCCCAAAGACACACAACAAGAAATGAACTGATTGATAAAATAATGCAGGAGTCCAGCTCTAAAGAATGACAAAAGAGAAAAGAAAACAGAATGAATTGAAGTGAGGGAGGTTGGTGTAAGTGAGGGGGGGTCAGAGTAGAGTTAGGGGGAGACAGACTATTCACTGTTTTAATAAACTCAATATTTTATTGATTTTAAACTGTGCAGGACTTTGTTCAAGTGTAGCTGTTTTATTGTTATGTAGAAATAATGTCATGGCTACAGAACTCGGAGGAAACACAGGAGAGAGCGAGAGTTGCAGGTAAAAGGATTTAATTGGAAGGACAAGCAAAGGCAGGAGGTCTGGATACATGGCTTCCACAGAGCGAAACAGAGTCTTTGGTGACGTCACTGGTGGATCCCTTCGCAGTTCTCCAGAGGGCGTTGCTGTAAGCGGAGGTCCCGGAGGGGGAGCCGAAACGACAGAGGCTCGAGGGGTTCCAAGTAGTGCAGGCAGGAGGAGAGTTCTCGGCAGAGACAGCTTCAGGCGACCACTCGTGGCATTGGGTTCCTGAGGGTAAGTACAGCAGGGAATTAGGCGTGAGCAAACGTAACGTGAGAACATGAACAAGATTAGAGGGCCAACTCTGCACCATCAGGGGCAACGGACTGGCGAAGACTGATGATCCAGGAACTCCTTAAGAAGGTGGATGAGTAGATGAGATGAGTGGAAGCAGCTGGGCTGAATCAGCAGCCAAGCGGAGAGGAGAGAGGGAGGAGACTAACAGAGGCACCATATCAGTACCCCCCTCAACGACCGCCTCCAGGCGGTCAAGGGCGGCGATCTGGGTGGGCATGGAAGAAATCCTCGATGAGCGAGGGGTCCAAAATCAAAGAGCGGGAGATTCAGAAGCGCTCCTCCGGGCCGTAACCCACCCAGTCGACCAGGAACTGGAATCCGCGACCCCGACGGCGAATATCCAAAATCCCGTCGACGGTGTAGGCCGGAGCGCCGTCAATGATGCGGGCGGGCGGTGGGGAAGCGGAAGGCAGGCACAGAGGACTGTCCCTGACTGGCTTAACCTGAGAGATGTGGAAAGATGGATGAATTTTGAGAACTTTAGGCAGGCGGAGACGGACACAGGTGGGGTTAACCAGCTTATCAATTACATAGGGTCAGATAAAACGAGGAGCCAGCTTTCTGGAGGATGCTTGAATAGGGATGTTGCGTGTAGAGAGCCATACCCTTTGACCTGGTTGGCGATCTGGCAGTTGCTCTCCTTGGTGCGAAGGAGAGCGGCCTTAGTCTGAGTCCAGATACGCTAACAGCGCTGTAGGTGATGTTGCACGGATGGCACTGCCAGATCTAATTCCTGAGACGGAAACAGAGGTGGTGAGTACCCGAGGGCGGCTTCAAAAGGAGAGATCCCTGTGGCAGTGGAAGGATTTGCATTATGCGCATACTCGATCCAAACGAGGAAACGGGACCAGTCCTGCTGGTTCTGTGCCGCCAGACAGCGGAGAGCTGCCTCCAGTTCCTGGTTCGCTCTCTCTGCTTGGCCGTTATACTGGGTATGGTAACCAGAAGTGAGACTGACCGTGGCCCCCAAGGCCGTACAGAAGGCCTTCCAGACCTGGGAGATAAATTGGGGACCATGGTCAGAGACAATATCTGTGGGGATGGCGGAAAACATGGTCGACCATAATGTCCGCAGTATCGGTAGCCGTGGGGAGCTGGGGAAGTGGTATAAACTGAGCCATTTTGGAAAACCTGTCCACCACTGTGAGAATGACCGTATGTCCATGGGACAGGGGTAGTCCGGTGACGAAGTCCACCGCTAGATGGGACCAAGGGCGATTAGGAATGGGGAGAGGATGAAGTAACCCAGCAGGGGCAGAGGATGAGGACTTCGATCGGGCACAGATGGAGCAGGCCGCTATGTACTCACGTACATCTTTGTCCATGGAAGGCCAAGAGAACCGTTTACGAATCAGGCTGAGGGTCCGGTGCACCCCTCTGTGGCAGGCCACCCGGGACGTATGCCCCCAAGTGATCACGTCTGGGCGGAGAGCTTCTGGCACGAATAATGTGCCCCTAGGAACGGGGGGATGATTAGTATCCTTTTTGAGGGCTTGAAGTACCTTGGTCTCAATGTCCCAGGTCAGATTGCCGATGATACAGGTAGGAGGTAAGATGGTCGAGGGTGCGTGCTCCGAGGGACTGAATTTCCGGGACAGGGCGTCCAGCTGCATGGTGGCGCAGTGGTTAGCGCTCTTGCCTCACAGCAAGAAGGCCTCCGGTTCAAGTCCCGGCTGGGGGACATGAAAAACTACATCAATGGGGACCTTTCTGTGTGGAGGTTGCATGTTCTCCCCGTGTATGCGTGGGTTTTCTCCGGGGTCTCCGGCTTCCTCCCACCATCCAAAAACATGCTTCATAGGTTAATTGGCAATTCTAAATTGTCCATAGGTGTGAGTATGAGAGTGAATGGTTGTGTGATTGTGGAAATTGTACCCTGCGACAGACTAGCGACCTGTCCAGGTTGTCCCCTGCCTTCGCTCACAAGTGGCCGGGATAGGCTCCGGCAGCCCCGTTACCCCGAAAGGGATAAACGGTTAAGAAAATGAATGAATGAATGAAAGGGCGTCCAGCTTGACATTGCGAGATCCGGGTCGATAGGTAATGTTAAACTGAAAACGGTCAAAAAAAAGACACCATCGAGCTTGCCTGGAGTTTAGCCTCTTAGCGGAACGGAGATAGGCCAGGTTCTTATGATCCGTCTATACAATGAAGGGCTGCTCGGCTCCCTCCAACCAGTGACGCCACTCTTCGAGTGCCAGCTTGATGGCCAGAAGCTCACGGTTTCCCACGTCGCAGTTCTGCTCTGCTGGGGATAGTTTCCGGGAAAAAAGGCACATGGTTTAAGTTTGCCTGTGTTGGCTTCCTTCTGGGAGAGAACAGCCCCCACTCCAGAGTCCGAGGCATCCAGTTCCACGAATTGCCGAGAGGGATAAGGTTGGATGAGGATGGGGGCTGTGACAAACAGACTCTTCAATTTTTCAAAAGCTCGTTGAGCCTCGGAGGACCAGATAAAAGGATGGTTTGTGGATGTGAGCCGTGTAAGACGTGAGGCAATACTACTATAGTTTCTTATAAAGCATCTGTAAAAATTAGCAAACCCCAGGAATTGTTGTAATTTCTTACGGCTTTCTGGGGGCGCCCAGTTAGCGACTGCCTCGATTTTAGAGGGATCAGGTCGAATGCAACCGGCTTCGATGATGTAGCCCAGGAACTGAACCGTGGTGGCATGGAATTCGCATTTCTCGCTTTTAACAAAAAGACGATTCTCTAGCAATCTCTCAAGCACGAGACGTACGTGGTGTTCATGCTGAGCTAAATCATGGGAGTAAATAAGGATGTCATCTAAATAAACAAAAACAAAACGATTAAGGAAATCACGAAGAACGTCATTAACTAGCCTCTGGAAAACTGCCGGGGCGTTGGTGAGGCCGAAGGGCATGACTAAATATTCGTAATGCCCCAGAGGGGTGTTGAAGGCAGTCTTCCATTCGTCGCCTTCCTTGATACGAACCAAATGGTAGGCATTATGGAGGTCTAATTTTGTGAAGATGCGTGCCTCTTGGACAGAATCAAAAACAGAGGAAATTAACGGCAATGAGTATTTGTCTTTGACTGTGATCTGGTTTAATTCACGGTAGTCGATGCATGGTCTGAGTGACTTATCTTTTTCCCTACAAAAAAAACCCCGCTCCGACAGGGGAGGAAGAAGGTCAGATGTGGCCCAGGGAAAGCGCTTCTTGCACATATTGTTCCATAGCACCCCTCTCGGGACCGGATAGATTAAATAGATGCCCCTTAGGAAGAGGGGCACCCGGCAGGAGCTTGATGGCACAATCGTAAGGTTTATGCGGCGGAAGAGCACTAGCCTTAGACTTACTGAAAACGTTCTTGAGGTCGTGATAACAAGGATGAATATTGGTCAGATCGACCTGACAGGAACTTTCAACGTCATGAGAAGGTACATTGGGAACAGCAGACAGTAAACAATTGTCGAGACAGTAAGGGCTCCATTGAGTGACAGTACCTTGAGACCAATCGAACTGAGGGTTATGTAATTTCAACCAGGAAAAACCCAACACTATGGGGGTATGAGCTGACTGGGTGATGAGAAAACGGATGGATTCCCTATGGTTACCTGACACGATGAGCAGGATGGGCTTAGTGCGGTGTGTGATGCGTGACAGGTGTTGACCGCCCAAGCCGTAAGCTTTGATGGGGATGTCCAGGGGCTCTGTGGGGATTGACAAAAGTTTCACTAGCTGGTGATCAATAAGGCTCTGCTCGGCCCCAGAATCAATGAGAGCATGTAAATTGTGTACCAAGAGATTACAACAAAGCTTGACAGGAATTTACAAAAACTCTTTACCCGAGTCCTTGGTGATCAGCTCCCCTCGCGGCCTTCCGACTAGCGAGGGGCTTGGAAGTTTAAACGGATCGGACATGAGGATACTAAGTGCCCCTTAGCTCCACAATAGAAAGAAGCTCCTTCTTCGCGTTTTTTACGACGGTCCTCCTCCGATAGTCTCGAACGGCCGATCTGCATAGGTTCGTCTGGAGGTTTGGTGGACATGGACACCGCAGTGTGAAGGTCGGCGAGAGGAACGTTGAACGGTTTAGCGGTGGAGCGAGAGGGGAGGTGTGTACGTTCCTTTTGACGCTCTCGTAGTCTGAGGTCCGAACGTAGCGCCGCCGAAACCAATTCTTCGAATGAACGTGCTTCAGGTTGAGAGCAGAGATGGTCTTTAAGTTGTTCGTTAAGAGATTGGTAGAAGATACCTTTCAGGGCAACATCGAGCCAGCCAGCTTCAACCGCTAAGATACGGAAGTCGATGACATGGTCAGAGACGGGTCGGTTCCGCTGTTTAAGGGCGAGAAGTCTCCGGGTCGCTTCTTCCTGCTTCCTGGGTTGGTCAAAGATGAGGCGGAACTCGTTGATGAAATGTTCATAAGAGAGGTGAGTTATGGGGTTGGCGGAGAGAAAGGTGTGAGCCCACTGGAGTGCTTTGTTCCGCAGTGAGATGATTACGAAGGTTATTTTGCTATGATCGGTTTGATAGTGCCGGGGGGCTTGTTGACAAATCAGTTGGCACTGCAGTAAAAAACCTCCGCAGGCCTCCACCTCTCCTGAGAAAGGTTCCGGCTGGAATCTGAAGTTTTCTGGCATGGTGGTAGATCCGGAAGCGGAAGTTACCTGTCCGACCGGAGCCGGAACTGCGGGAGTCAAAACAGGGGCAACTTGTCCAGATACATTATGTAAAGTTTGGGTCACACCGTCTAGGCGATGGAAAAGGTCCTGCTGGGCGGCTGACACCTTGGAAAGAGCGTCCGCTTGACTTGCGAGCAATATGCCTTGGTGGGTGAGTCCTTCCGGGTCAGCTGGATCGGTATAAGGGCCAGTCCGTTCTGTCATGGCTACAGAACTCCTTTCGATCCAGACGCTGGAACCCGGAGGAAACACAGGAGAGAGCAAGAGTTGCAGGTAAAAGGATTTAATTGGAAGGACAAGCAAAGGCAGGAGGTCTGGATACATGGCTTCCACAGAGCGAAACAGAGTCTTTGGTGACGTCACTGGTGGATCCCTTCACAGTTCTCCAGAGGGCGTTGTTGTAGGCGGAAGTCACGGAGGGGGAGTCGAAACGGCAGAGGCTCGAGGGGTTCCAAGTAGTGCAGGCAGGAGGAGAGTTCTCGGCAGAGACAGCTTCAGGCGACCACTCGTGGCATTGGGTTCCTGAGGGTAAGTACAGCAGGGAATTAGGCGTGAGCAAACGTAACGTGAGAACATGAACAAGATTAGAGGGCCAACTCTGCACCATCAGGGGCAACGGACTGATCCAGGAACTCCTTAAGAAGGCGGATGAGTAGATGAGGTGAGTGGAAGCAGCTGGGCTGAATCAGCAGCCAAGCGGAGAGGAGAGGGGGAGGAGACTAACAGAGGCACCATATCAAATAATCTGATTTGGTTTATCTTCCCTACAGGTGGTCTGACTGTGAGTCCCAGCAGATCTCAGTTCTTTAGAGGAGAATCAGTGACTCTGAAGTGTGAGGACCACAGCTCTGCAGGATGGACTCTGAGGAGAAAGGATTTAGCTTGAAGAAACACCAACTGTTCTGAATGGGGACAGTCACACAGTTCTTCCTGTGAGATCAGCTATGTTCTTACACCAGACAGTGGTGTGTACTGGTGTGAGTCCAGAGGGGGAGGAGCCTCCAGCATCAGCGTGAACATCAGTGTCTCTGGTAAGATCAGACTGTGGAGTTAGTGTTGCTGCAGCTGTGTGCAGATGGATGAAATGCTTTGTCTCTGTGTTGAGGTGGATCAGTGATCCTGCAGAGTCCTGTCCTCCCTGTGATGGAGGGTCATGACCTCACTCTGAGCTGTCAATCACAGACCCCTCCCTCCAAGCCCTCAGCTGCTTTCTATAAAGATGGCTCCCTCATCAGGACTGAGCCTACAGGTCACATGACCCTCCAGCATGTTTCCAGGTCTGATGAAGGTTTCTACAAGTGTCACATCAGCGCTCATGGAGAGTCTCCATCCAGCTGGATCTCTGTCTCAGGTGAGGAGCTCCTTCAGGGACCGGATCAGGTTCTGCAGCTTCTCTGTTCTTCATCATCATCATCATCATTGTCTTTGCTCTCTTTCAGAGAATCCCAGAACCCCCTCTGCTCCTTCATCCTCCCCTGCTCCTCTTCATCAGTGGTTAACTGCGGCATGTGTTGGTGTTTTGGTTCTGATGCTGTTACTGGTTGACCTGTAGAGATGCTGTTCTCAGTCTGACGCATAAACCTTTGGATTTGTTGCTGTTACAATTTATTGAGGACATTCGTGTCTTTATGTTTCTTTTCTTGTTAACCAAACTTCCTCTTCATTTGTTCTTCCAGTTCTTGACCTGTGAGAGTAAAGATGCTGTAATAAACACAGACACAGCTCTGCAGATGTCATCTTGTTGGTTTGTCTAGTTATATTTGGATCTGTACCTCTGAGACAGAACACAGATATAAACTGAATTTTCTATCAGTAGTTAGAACTGAAACAGATACTGGAATAAGTCAAAAGACATCTTCTATGCCAGCTGTCCCCAACCGTTACTGTCTGTCCAGACGAGTCACACAAGCTGGAAACCTACAGTCTATGGAGGACTCATGAAAGTGGATGGTAAAAGCAGAGAAAAAGACCAACTTCACATTGTTGACACTGGTGCTGCACCAATTCTAGACATGACGGCCCGTGGAGACTTAAACCACAATCAAATCCTGTATTGTGTCTCAGAGCTCTTTGGATCACTGACATCAATGTCAGACAGGTGTGATCATTAGTTTGCAGCTGAGCTCAATTAATACCCCTTGTGCTATCTTAGATGACCCCCCCCCCATCCATCGAGGTGTTCTCCCTACCATGACAAAGGTGGATAAAGGTGGAAAGATTTCATGTAATCCATGGACACCAGTGAAGATCACAAATCATTGAAGAAAAAGGTTCAGAGCACTGTCTAGTGGGTCTAGATGACCCAACTCCCAATGTTAACGTGAATAGGATAGAACAAGGGTTACATGAACAACTACTAAAGGAGATAAAACACTCAGAACAAGTGTGTGTGTAATTCTTGTTTGTGTGTAACTTTGGATATGTGTGCATACGGCTTGATTTGTAACTCCTACAATAAATTCTGTGCATAATTGTGTGTAGTTGCAGTTGTGTATTAACAGGTACACTCAAATGACAAAAATGTACAAACAAAAAACAGTCAAAAACTTTCAAATACAAAATACAATTTACACACGCACAACTCAAAATGACAGCAGTTTAAAGCAAAGGAATTCAGATGTACATTTATACACATAGATCTATGTATTTATACTTATAGATCTATGTGTATAAATACATAGATCTATGTGTATAAATACATAGATCTATGTCATGTTTCGTCAAGTTCCTGTCTGACATCTGTGTCCTCGTGTGTCGCTTCCTGTTTTCTTTTGAAAGTTCCTCCCTTTCCTGTTCATGTCTGTTTTCCCCACAGCTGTAGACCTAATCATCCCTGATCGTTCCCACCTGTGCTGTCCCTCCTCATATGTATTTATGGTCTGTGTCTCCCTCTGTCCTGTGCCTGATTATCATGTGTAGATGTTAACCAAACCCTACGCCTATCTCAGGTTCTCAGGAATAAAAGTTTTCCAAGAACTCTGCATCTGAGTCCTCGCCATTCTGTGGTCCTTGTCAGTATAATCAGGCCAGAATGGACTCAGCAGAGAGCAGCACTCTAGCTGCCGTTTCACGGACTATTTATGGACAAATATGGGCGTGTCATGAAGCCGCAAAAAGCTGCACTGCATTTAGAATCGGTTGTGATTTATTAAGGGAAAGATGCGTAGGATGTGCGTGCGCACGGTTTTATAAATCCGAATATTTCTTTGCGTACGCACGTCCTATGTTTCATCCGTACGCCATTTCTGACGCAAATCCTACGCAAAGTTTTATAAATGAGGCCCCTGGACTCCCTCATAGCTCTCGCCGTTCGCACGGACAGTAGGATACGTGAACTGGCCTCCCGGCGTAGCCGCGGTCCCATGGGGGAAGCGACGTCTGGAGGAACCGAGGCCGCGGAGAGGCGGATCTTCCGCCAGGTTCCGGCTGACCCACCTCGCTCGCCCCCTAGGGGAGGGGAGGGGGAACCCATGCAGGTGAACGGAGCGCGGCTCTCAGTGGCGGAACGACAGCACCGTCAGCGAGAGGGGCGGTGCTTCTTCTGTGGAGAGCTCGGTCATCTGGTTCCTTTCTGTCCTATGAAGAACTCGGCAAGGGTGAGTCACATCGCAACCGAGGGCAGACCCACACGAAGCCTCAGACACCTAGAGGTAACACACCGTGGCGTCACCACATCCCTCACAGCTCTTATAGACTCAGGGGCCGATGTCAGCTTAATGGACTGGATGCTGGCAGAAGACCTAGGACTGGAGCCTCGTCCCCTGCACAGTCCCGTCCGGGTCTGTGGCCTTCATGGAAGGGGTCTTTTTCAAATCACGCACGCCACAGAACCGCTTCAAGTGTCCATCCAAGACCATTCAGAAGTCATGCCGTTCTACCTGTTTAAGGGCTCTTCTAGGAACCTGGTCTTGGGGTACCCCTGGCTGTGTCAGCACGGACCCCAGGTCGACTGGTCATCAGGGAAAATCCTGGGATGGGGGTCGGGCTGTGAAGAACACCAGAGTCCTGGGTCCGCAGGTAAACGAACTTCTGTGAACATTAACCCACTTCCTGTTCGTCCTGCTGTAGGGACCGGGACCCCGGAGCTGAGTACAGTTCCCGCCTGTTACCACCATTTGGGTGAGGTCTTCAGCAAATCCAGAGCTTCGAGTCTTCCTCCCCATCGCCCATATGACTGCGCCATAGACCTGGTTCCAGGGTCCACCATTCCCAAAGGGCGTCTGTACCCCGTTTCAGCGGCAGAACGCCAGGCCCTGAATGACTACATCGACAACTCTCTGGCCGCAGGCCTAATCCGTCCTTCCTCCTCGGCAGCCGGGGCTGGGTTCTTCTTCGTTGGGAAGAAGGACGGGTCCCTTAGGCCCTGCATTGACTACAGCGCCCTCAATGACATTACAATTAAAAATCGTTACCCATTGCCGCTCATGTCCTCTGTTTTTGATCAGCTCCAGCAGGCCAAAGTCTTCACTAAACTCGACCTCCGAAACGCATACCATCTGGTAAGGATCAGGGAGGGGGACGAGTGGAAGACGGGGTTCAACACACCCAGGGGCCATTACGAGTATCTGGTAATGCCCTTTGGACTAAGCAATGCTCCTGCCGTGTTCCAGGCCATGATCAACGACGTCCTCAGAGACTTCCTGGACCACTTTGTATACGTATATTTGGATGACATTCTAATTTACTCCCCTGATCCGGACACTCATGTCACCCATGTCTCTGCGGTCCTTAAGCGCCTTCTGGACAATCATCTGTATGTCAAGGCAGAAAAAAGCGAGTTCCATGTCCATGATGGACCCGGCGAAGGTCAGCGCTGTGACGGACTGGCCGTCACCTGACAGCCGCAAGAAACTCCAGCAGTTCCTGGGGTTCGCGAACTTTTATAGACGCTTCATTCGGGGTTTCAGCTCCATTGCAGCACCCCTCCATGCACTCACGTCTCCTCGTGTGCAGTTCCGGTGGACGCCTGCAGCAGAGGCTGCCTTCCGGACCCTGAAACGCCGCTTCACGTCGGCTCCGCTGCTCACTCTGCCGGACCCGCGTCGCCAGTTCGTTGTGGAGGTGGATGCCTCCAATGAGGGGATTGGGGCCGTCCTGTCCCAGCGGTCGGAGCAGGATGGAAAGCTGCATCCCTGTGCGTTCCTGTCCAGGCATCTCTCCGCTTCTGAACGCAACTACGACATCGGCAACCGTGAGCTGCTGGCGGTCAAGGTGGCCCTGGAGGAGTGGAGGCACTGGTTGGAGGGGGCCGAACACCCTTTTGTGGTCTGGACAGACCACAAAAACCTGGAGTACATCCGTAACGCCAAAAGACTTAATTCTCGCCAGGCCCATTGGCGACTGTTTTTTGACCGTTTCTCTTTTGTTCTCTCTTACAGGCCGGGGTCCAAGAACATCAAGCCGGATGCTTTGTCCCGTCGATTTGACCCTGCGCCTGTTGCTAAAGCACCTGAGTCTATCCTCCCACTGTCATGTGTGGTTGGAGCGGTGTCCTGGCAAATAGAATCTGAGGTGAAGCAGGCTAACAGCGGGGTGCAGATGCCCAGTGGATGCCCGAAGAACCGTCTGTTCGTTCCTCAGTCGCTACGCTGTAGGGTGATTCACTGGGCCCACGCCTCGCTGCTTTCCTGTCATCCGGGAGTTCGGCGGACGATGCACGCCATCTCACGGAGGTTCTGGTGGCCAAGCATGGGGTCGGAGGTCCGGGAGTACGTTGCGGCGTGTTCAGTCTGTGCCCGGAATAAATCTTCAACCGGACGTCGCATGGGACTCCTTCAGCCCCTTCCCATCCCTTCCAGACCATGGGCTGACATCTCTATGGACTTTGTCACTGGTCTTCCCCCCTCACGGGGTCACACCACCGTCTTAACTGTCGTTCTCCAAGATGGTCCGGTTCATCGCCCTGCAAAGATTGCAATCGGCCAAGGCCACGGCTGAGATCGTCATGCACCAAATCGTGCGATACCATGGGTTCCCAAGGGATGTTGTGTCGGATCGGGGACCGCAGTTCGTGTCCCGGTTCTGGAAGGAGTTCTGCCGACTCATTGGTGCCACGGTCAGCCTATCCTCGGGACATCACCCTGAATCTAACGGCCAGACTGAGCGCCTCAATCAGCAGCTGGAAACTGGCCTCCGGTGCTTGGTCTCCCAGAACCCCTCGACATGGAGCAGACTCCTGGTGTGGGTGGAGTTCGCCCACAACACTCTACCTACCTCAGCCACTGGCTTCTCACCCTTCAAGTGCGTGCATGGCTACGATCCTCCTCTGTTCGCGGAGGCGGAAACCGAGGTCGCTGCCATCACATCTGGGCGGCCGCTCGACAGATCCTGGCTCGTCAACAGGATCGGGTCAAGAGGGCTGTGGACCGCAGAAGGCGTCCCGCTCCCATCTACTGACCCGGACAGAAGGTTTGGCTCTCGACCAGGGATCTCAACCTACACGTCCCGTGTAGAAAACTGGCTCCCCGGTTTGTGGGGCCGTTTCCTGTCGCCAAGGTCATCAACCCAGCTGCGGTTCGTCTTCGTCTGCCCCGGTCCCTCCGGGTTCATCCTACGTTCCATGTCAGCAAGGTGAAGCCGGTGGTGGACAGTCCTCTGTTGCCTCCTCAGAGCCCCCGCCGCCGCCCAGGATGGTGGGGGGTGGACCGGTGTACACGGTGCGGAAGATCCTGGCCGTCAGGAAACGGGGTCGTGGTCGGCAATTCCTAGTGGACTGGCTGGGCTATGGTCCAGAGGACCGCCAGTGGATTCCGGAGCGTTTCATCGAGGACAGGTCCCTCCTGACGGACTTCTTCAGGTCCGGGGCTCCTGGACCGTCTGGTGTCGGTCCTTAGGGAGGGGGTACTGTCATGTTTCGTCAAGTTCCTGTCTGACATCTGTGTCCTCGTGTGTCGCTTCCTGTTTTCTTTTGAAAGTTCCTCCCTTTCCTGTTCATGTCTGTTTTCCCCACAGCTGTAGACCTAATCATCCCTGATCGTTCCCACCTGTGCTGTCCCTCCTCATATGTATTTATGGTCTGTGTCTCCCTCTGTCCTGTGCCTGATTATCATGTGTAGATGTTAACCAAACCCTACGCCTATCTCAGGTTCTCAGGAATAAAAGTTTTCCAAGAACTCTGCATCAGAGTCCTCGCCATTCTGTGGTCCTTGTCAGATCTATGTGTATAAATACATAGATCTATGTATTTATGCATAAATCAAATCAACCTTTATTCATATAGCACTGTTCCAACACATCACCCAAAGTGCTTTGCATAAAATACAATCAAATTCAAAAACAAAATGAAACGACAAACAATGCCAACAACCCCCCCCCCCCCCCCACACACACACACACATACACACACCATGATTAAAAAAATGATAAAATGATGGAATGTAGAGACCTGGCTTCCTCCTGAAGTGGAGAAACAATATTTTGAGGACATGTCCACATCAGTGACCCCCCACAGAGAACACTACCACAGGACCCCCCAGATCTGATCAAAAGAGTCAGACCCAGGAGATCCCCATGCAGTGACCCTGTTCACTGAGAAGGATCATCACTGATGTGGAAGATCCCTCAGAGGAAAACACTGGAGGTACAAATAAAATGGAAAAGGAGTAAAATTAAAATATATTTAAAACATGAACAAGAAACAAATAATAACATAAACCTTAATAGACATATGAAATGGTAAGTGTGACAAAACAATTAAAAATAAATAAATAAATACCAACAATTAATTAATTAAATGTATATGCATAAACATAAAACTAGTAAAAAGAGAAAAAAAATAATTAAAGTATCAAATAAACTAATTTAAAAAGGTAGGTTTTGAGCCTTCCTTTAAAAACATGAACAGTCTCTGCGGCCCTGATGCATGCTGGGAGGCTGTTTCACAGGCGAGGTCTATAAAACTGAATGAGGCCTCGCCGTATGTTTTAGTTCTAACTTTTGGAATAACCAAAAGGCCGGTATAAGAGGACCTCAGGGTCTGTGAGGGCTCATGCTTTAAAATCATGTCAGATAAATATGAAGGCCCGAGACCATAAAAACCTTTATAAACCAATAAAAGAACTTTAAAATCAAGTCTGAAACGCACAGGGAGCCAATGCAGCCATCTTAAAAATTAGTGTAATGTGTTCCCGCCCCCTGGTCCTCGTCAATACACGTGCTGCTGAATTATGCAGCAGTTGAAGGTTCGATATCCTTGTTCTGGCAAGACCAGAGAGCAGGGCATTACAATAATCTAATTTGCTGGTAATAAAAGCATTAGCTCCTCTGTGCTGGCAAGAGAGAGAAATGGGCGGAGTCTGGCAATATTTTTTAGATGATAAAATCCTGTTTTTGTTATATTTTTCATTTGTGGGATAAAATTCATCTCAGAGTCAAAAATAAAGCCCAGGTTTCTCACACACTGAGAAGTTTTGTAATTCTTTAGTTCAGATAAAACTATCTCTCTCTTGTCTTCAGAACCGATCACTAAAACCTCTGTTTTGTCCTGGTTTAGCTGTAGGAAGTTCTCTGCCATCCATGACTCAATGTCTAAAATGCATTTTAAGAGTATGTTGGCCGACTCTTCGTCATCAGGAGACACAGCGATGTAGAGTTTAGTGTCATCAGCGTAGCTATGAAAACAAACGCCATGCCTCCTGATGATGTCTCTCAGTGGCAACATATATAGATTAAAAAGTAGTGGGCCTAAAATTGAACCTTGGGGGACCCCACAGTTGATGTCAAAGACCCTTGAGGAGCAAGTATCCGTACTTATGTAAAATCTTCGATCTGTGCGATAGGAATAAAACCACCTTGGTACCCAAACCTCTCAGCCTGTTGAGTAAAATACTGTGATCTACAGTGTCAAATGCAGCACTGAGATCCAGTAGGACCAGAACTGAGAGTTTCTGACAATCCAGATTACATCTAATATCATTTACTATTGTTGGAAAAAATCTTTCGCTCTGAGATTTTTCCATGCGTGTTCTGATAGTCGGGAGAGATAAAAGACCAGGATTCCGCCGGATAAAGTCACAGAAGATGGATACTCGTTCCTCAGGAGTCCATGAAATAAGTTGTGGGGTTCCCCAGGGTTCAATCTTGGGTCCAATACTTTTTAACTTGTATATGTTGCCTCTTGGGGATGTCATCAGGAGACACGGCGTTGACTTTCACAGCTATGCTGATGATACACAGCTTTACATCGCCGTGTCTCCTGATGACCTTGAACCTGTCAACACTCTTTTAAACTGCATTTTAGATATAAAGCTGTGGATGGCAGAAAACTTCTTGCAGCTCAACCAGGACAAAACTGAAGTTTTAATCATTGGTCCTGAAGACAAGAGAGAGATGATTTTACCCAAACTTAGGAATTTTAAATCTTCTCAGTGTGTGAGAAACCTGGGCGTTCTTTTTGACTCTGAGCGGAATTTTACTCCTCACATCAGAAACATTGTGAAAATAGGATTTTACCATCTCAAAAACATTGCCAGAGTCGCCCGTTCCTCTCTCTTGCAGCACAGAGGTGCTGATGCATGCTTTTATTTTTAGTCGTTTAGATTACTGTAATGCCCTGCTCTCTGGTTTACCCCAAAAGTCGATCTCAAATCTACAACTTCTACAGAACTCAGCGGCACGAGTTCTGACGAGAACCAGAGGGCGGGAACACATTACACCAGTTTTAAAATCGCTGCATTGGCTCCCTGTGCGTTTCAGGATTGATTTTAAAGTTCTTTTAATGGTTTATAAATGTTTTTATGGTCTTGGGCCTTCTTATTTAAATGATATTATTTTAAAATACGAACCCTCGCGGACCCTGAGGTCCTCTGGCACTGGCCTCTTAGTTGTCCCTAAGGTGAGGACCAAAACTTATGGTGAGGCTTCGTTCTGCCATTATGGTCCTCGCCTGTGGAACGGCCTGCCGGAGAACCTCAGGGCTGCAGAGACTGTAGAGGTTTTTTTTTTTTTTATTTTTTTTTTTTTTTATTTTTTTTTTTTTTTCTTCTTCTAACTTGTCCTGTCCAACAGCTGGGCAGACAGATGAGAGCTGAGGGCCTCTTGTGTTGGACATATTTTACTTTAACAAGAGGGGTTATTAATCTTCAGACAAACCAAAGGTATGTCTGGATAAACCCCTTTTGTAATTGAGCCAAACTTTATTAATTTCAATCATGTCTGAAAATCTTTGGAGTTGGACCGGACGGAAAAGGAAAGAGGGGAAGAAGAGAGAGGGGCGATAGAGAGAGGGGGGGTAGGAGGTGATAATAGGAGGGTAGGACTGTAGAGGTTTTTAAGAAGAGGCTCAAGACCCACCTTTTTAGTCTGGCTTTTACATGACTTTGATCATTCCTTATGTCTTTTATTATTCATCTATTTATTAATTGAGGTATTTATTTACATATTTAATTATTTATTTTCTTGTAAGGACTATTATTATCTTTGTTTCTAATATGCAATTCTTTTTATTGTTATTTTACCAATGATTCTTAGGTTATGTTTTAATCACTGACGTTTTTTATTTTTTAATTACTAACATTCTTATATCTTATTTTATTTTTTATCTTTTTCTATTTTTATTGTTGTTATTTTATGATCATTTTTATTTTTTATTCTGATGTTTTTTTACTCCAGTGTTTCCTCTTGGGGATCCATCGTTCTTGGGCACCACCAGCTTGACCTGTAGGGAGTGCCGTTGCTGTGGTGCCCGTTCTGGTTGGGCGGGCTGGGGTCCCACTCTGTGGCCTAATAGCCATGGATGGGGCCCTGGGCTGCCCTGTGTTGGGCGGGCGCTGCGGTAATGGCCCCTGTGGTCCGGCTGGGCCTTGGAATGAATGGATCCCCATGATATCGTTTCCTCGCAGCAGTACCAAGCCAGACCTTCTTCAACTGCAGTT
>CM074494.1:13240870-13279871 GCA_037389245.1 Oryzias sinensis | reverse complement strand
GTGATTTTCACACGAAGATCCTCAGACCATCTTCTGAATATGCAAATGCAGGGTTTTTATACCAAAGCCCATCCCTGAGCTCGTTGGTTCAGACTTTGAATGTACCATGTTCATCTGTCTGTCCCCTTTGTGTTTGTGCGAAAAAAAAGCTAAGTAACTGTCTCTGAGTCATTATTCATTATTTCTGTGTGTTGGAAACTGAAAAGGGAACGAACCAACCTAAAATTTAATACAGTCCTTTCTAGAAAATCCAGTTTCCTCACAAGATCCCATGATGCAGTGCTTCAGCTGCCTTGCTGAACTGTTGAGCTGTGCAGCTTCCCTGGAACTCAGAGGAAAATGTGAAGGAGGTGATGATCATCTTTAGCCGCTCTGGAATAGTAATTACACTGAACAGTCCATTCAAGAGTCCACAGAACCACTAAGGAACTAAAAAGGGGAAAATCCTATTTCTGGATGTATTCAGCGTGATGACATCATCTGCATCTCTGTTTTACGACTAGCGCCCCTTAGTGGTGAAAATCTAAACCACATTTCTCTCTGACATCAAATGAACTGAGAACATTTGACACAGTAATCCAACATGAACTCTTACCGCATCAATCCAAACTAGCTAATGATGCTGCTAGTTATTGTGAAGCTAGCCCTCACCATGCTGAAGACAACAGTGGATTCGGAACACAGACAGCTGGTTCCATATGGAGGCCTGTATGAGGATCTGATTTCTATCAATATACAACTATTTCTTTATCTTGTACAAGGCAGAGCCACAATCAGCTTGGAGGGCTGGCCCCTTCAGTGGTGGTCAAACATCAAGGGGCCGCCTTGCACACAAGTACCTGGAGACAGCAGCACCATCAGTGCCTTGTGAGAGATGATTGTCCCTCTCTGGACATATGGTTCAAAAAAAGAGAGATTATCTCTCCGCTGAACAGATCAGGAGGAGGAGGAAGTGGCTCACTGCAAAGAGCCAGAAATCTGGGGGCAGCCATCCATTTGTTCCTGCAGTTCAGCAGAAAAGCAGAAAGCTAGTGCAGAACATGAAAGTCTTCTTTAACTCCCATTCTTGATGCTCTACACAGACAATTGTTCTTTCATGTGGATTTGGACTTCATTTTTGGAGAATCCTGAAAACACTTCTTTAGATCTCCTTGTATTTCCTCCACTGCTGGATTCAACACAGTTGTGTCTTTAGTTGAATGGAAACGTCTAATATTCAGTCAGTGAACTTTCAATGACACTTCTTTTTGGTTCATGTCCATCAGTTGTTTGCACCTTTTCATTGTGTTCATGAAGTGTTGAGCTGTATTCTAAATGTCCTTTTTTTCTCAATCCAAAGTTCCAAAAATAAAGTGTCATTTTTGAACTGACAGTTTTTCATTTCTAGTGGTAAATGAATCTGCAGTCATTTCTGGTTTTCAGTGACTGAATGATGCACTGACCAAAGAACACTTTGTGTGTTTTTGTTGTTCTAGTGACATTCCAAGGAAGTGTCTGTTCTAGATTCAATAGTTAAAGATCTTTTCAAACTATTTTCTTCAAATTGATTTGATGTAGAATCCTTTGAATGGTTTTCTGAAAACTGGAAGCTGAAACTAATTTGGACGCCAACTTGAACTTTCTACAGGCCAATCTGTGAACATTTTTCTAGCATGAAATGGATCCGTGTTCTAAATAGGTTGGAGATCCTGATTTACAAGATCATGATTGAAACAGATCAGTTTCTATCAATCATCAGAACAATCAATTCAATTGATGAAGAGAATCTGGAGCAATCATCAGTTTGTTCAAACATGGATGTAGACAGAAAATCTTCCAGTGAAACATCAGAAAGTTCTTCACCTGATCCGTTCTTCTCATCTTTCAGGGAGTTCAGCTTCTTTACTGACCTCAGAGTCTGCAGTCTGCAGTCTGGACTCTCCAGAAAACCACACAGATGAACAACTCCTGAATCCTGCAGGTTCTGGTTCCAGCTCAGGTCCAGTTCTGTCAGATTAAACGGGTTTTTCTTCAGAGCTGAGACCAGAACTTCACAGCTGATCTCTGACAATCTGCAGTCCTTCAACCTGCAGTCAGACAGAAAAGTGTGTTCAGGAGCAGTGATGCAGCTTGAGTTCCAGGAACTTGGTCCATTCAGTCAGGTGGGACCCACCCTGATGACAGACTGACAGACTACATTTTCACTGTTTGCTCATTTCTTCTGGATTTGGACCCAAAAACATGATCAGGAATGAAAATGCAATAGATTAAAAATGACTTGAAATGAAAGCAAAACACACGAGGAATTGAAATGTCATTGATCATCAGGAATTATTCATGAATAAAGATTTACAATCCAATAGATTTAAAGCTTCCATTTCAAAAATGTCACATTAAATTGTATTCCTTCATCTTGAATCCTAAGATGTGAAAATCATTTTTATCACCAGGAAATCCTTTAGGACATTAGGGTCAAGCTCAAGGCTCGTGGGCCACATCTGGCCTGTTGTGTGATTATATCTGGATATAGGGCTGGTCGATAGACCTAAATTTGGATTTTATTTCTCAGTTCAGCTCTCAGCTCGCTCGCCTGCCTGCCTATCAGTGGCAGCTACTGGTCTGTCAGAGAGGGGAAGCTCATTTTCGGCCTACATCATAAAATTGTCTATTTATTTAAAAGTAAATTCTGCAGGACTATTCTTTGCTTATTGATCTGCGTAAATCCATCCAACGTCACTGTCGTCTAGTCCTCAGACATCAACAGGAACAGAAAGACAGACAGCAACTCCAAACTGCATAGTAGTAGCGCCCCCTGGTGGCTTGTGCACACTACTCCGTATTTTATTCATTTATGTTTTTTTTCTAGAACTTTACTGATCACAACGATCCAATACAAAATAGTGAAATACAAATACAAAAAAGGAATAAGTAGCTAGTAGCTGCCGTTGTCTTCCGAATTGGTATCAGCCAGATCTGCTCTGTCTGAGTCGTGTTAAAGTTTGTTCGTGGGAGACTCACCGAACAGCATGAAGAGCAGCGCGCAGACTAGTGTGGCCACCAATGGAGTGAAAAATTCCTTATAGTACAGAATCGCTGTCAGACAAAAGGAGGTGCAGTCTAATCGACACACAGACCCTCCAATCATCACGCAGAAGCTCAGAGTCCGGGCCCGCCCACTCCCCATTCACCCCCAGAGACGCTGAGCGTCCGTAGGCGGGACATAATCGCAGCGTTTATCCAATGACCGTCTAGTTTCAAAGCGCTGAAAAAAAAAATGTTCCAAGCAGCCCCATTGGAGTCAATGGACGCTGGGCGTCTATAGGGAAATGCACTGTGACGCTGCAGGAATATATAAGATCCAGTCAGCCGACCTGCTATATGTAACTAATTCTGAATGAAAGATCGTCTTTGAGATGAACGTTTTAACGCATTTTTAGTCAATAAAATGTTAATACAATAGTACATATTTGACCATTCATTTTGTGACATTGCAGTCTTAAAGAAATCGCCACTGCTATCCATCTATCTTTAATTACCCACTCCTTTTTGCCCTTAACATTACCCTTTGTAACGGATTCAGTTTGGTCGCCGATGCACAATAAGAAGGACGAGACTACTCTGGTCACTGCATCTTTAATGCCTTTAAAACAGCACAAAAGAACACGGCATTAGTGGACAGCACAAGTGCAGCTCCCTCAAAAGTGGCAGCAAAACAACATAAAAAGATAGTTAAAAATAAATGTAAAGGATTCTACAGCAGTTTCATGTCAGTTCCATCCATTTTTAAACATATTTAAGAAGCTAATACCCGTTTTTCAACAGCTAACAATATTGAGGAGACTGCAGAAAACACAACTCAGACTGCTCCCTCCAACTGAACAGGGAGGGGCAGTGACCACATGGTGAAGGCAGGTGTCGCACTAATTACCTTCCCTGCGGTAACAGTGTGGAACTAAATTTTCTAATAAAATAATTGGAAGGTTTAACAAAACATTTATTTATATAATGTGTTTACTCAAAATAGAGTAATTTCAAAATTAAATCATCACAGTGAAGTTTTATGAATGTTCATTGAAAAAAATCAATTTGCTACACCTTAACCTTAGCCCTTAATTTTACCCTTAACTCAACATTTACTTAATCTTCCGTAACTTTACCCTTAGCCTCAGCATATTTACCTATTCTTTTTTCAAACTTAGCATTACCCTTAACTTTACCCCTTACTTTTACCCTTAGCTATACATATTTATCTAAACCTTTTTTGTACATTGACATTACCCTTAAAATTAACCTTAACTATACCCCCTTAATTTTACCCTAAGCTTAACCTATTACCCTAAACTCTTATTTTTACCCTATTTCTTCCACCAACATTATTGTTAACTTTAACCGGTGGACTGAGTGGTTTGACGTAAATCCTGCAGCCTTTAACCCAAGTGTTCTCAATCTGCTAACGCTTCCAGAGAAGCCTGGCATTTTTGGAGATTTCAGCAATCCTTTTCCATTTGAATTTGATCTTTTACAGCTGCCGCCTGACTCCCGCGCAGACCGCGCTGCAGTTCTCAGCGGCTTTCTCAGCTTCTGAGGTTTCCTCCCTGGACGTCCAGTATGGAAACGTTGATGGGGTCCTGCAGGATTTTAACCATGTTTGTGGGCATTTCAGACGTTTCTGCTCCTTTTAAGGTTAAACGCTGTGAACTCGGAGCATTGGATCAATGAACACACTCCTGCCGTCGCGTGGAGCATTAATGGGGAAAAAAAGACGGTCTTCACGTGTCATTCGAGATTTTGAAAAACTCCTTGACTGAGTATCAGGCTGCTGTGAAAAGTTCCAGTTGGTTCCTGATGCTGTAGTATCGCGAGACTCAACGAGACCGGTGTGGCAACTCAGCTTGGCGGTGCGTAAGTAGCAGAACAAACATTTCGTTATTATATCATTTTACCGCCATATCAAATTAGCTATAAAACTAACATCTGTAAAAGTTGAATAAGCCTTTTGACAGCCTGGAGGACCTAGAGAATTATATAGACGGCTGCTACAATACTGTTGTTATGGGGAAGACCAACACCACCACTCCTTCCTCCAAACGCGTCCGACCAGAAAGTTCTCCCGGAGCTGCCTCGTCTCCAGGCAGTGGAATCAGTGACGCTTTAGATTCCATTGATAAAAAGCTCTCCAGCCTTGATTGCCGCTTGAATCTGCTAGAGATCCTCCATAGAGAGTTCCAAGGCCTGCGAGAGTCTCTGGAGTTCAGCCAGCAGCAGGTGCGGGAGCTCGCAGCGGAGAATCAGGCCCTCAGAGAAACCGTCAAGACCTTGAGCAGTGACACCGCTCGCCTTTCTGAGGAAAATCGCTTGATCAAAGAAACCCTCCTGGATCTTCAGTCGAGGAGCATGAGGGACAATCTTGTGATCTCTGGAATTCCAGAGGAGGCAGGAGAAGACCCGGAGGGCAAGGTGAAGTCCTTCATGGAAACCCACCTGAAGCTCCACAAGGAGGAGGTGCAGAAGATCGCGTTCCAGAGGGTGCACCGGCTCGGAGGAAGAAGGTCCGACAACCAGCGTCCGAGACCGATTGTAGCCAAGTTTAACCACTATAAGCAGAAGGAGCTGGTGAAGAGCCGCGGCCGGGAGCTGAAGGGGACACACTTCAGCGTTAACGACCAGTTTCCGGTTGAGATCCTGCGGCGCCGAAAGATCCTTTTTCCTCACATTGCCAACGGGTCCAGAGCCGTGGTTTCTGTGGATAAACTCTTTGTAGAGACCCGGAGATCACCCCCTGGCTTTGCTGAAGATCTGACATCCATGCTGCGCTAAAAACAGCGGCTAAACGTGTTGAATGAATGAAACCGGCTCATCAATCATCCCACCTCCATGTCGTTAAAGCAGTTTAATCTTTTTCACCTCTCATGTTTCTGTTGTTTTTCTTGTTATGTTTGTTTCTTTCTGTTTTCTTTACCTCTTTCTTCTTTTTAGTTTCCCCCTCTCTCCCCCCCTCCTCATATGTAAATTATCCAAAGGCAACACGTCCCCCGGTAAGTTGGTTTTTATTTATGCACGGAACGGGCACGCGCGCGCAGACAAGCGCGCACACGGGCAAGCACACGCGAACCAGCTCACACTCGCGGACATCCCGCAAACACCTCACATAAGCTCACATAGGACACATGCAACATGCAGCTCACACAGTCAGGAAACGCTCACGCACACAAACGCACAGTGTTTCTTCATCGATCAGCGGGCACGCGCACACGGGCCGGCACACGCTCTATTTAGCCTTACATTCTCTTGGTCAGAGCAGTTATGAACAGTCTTAACATCGTTAGCTGGAATGTGCGTGGACTTGGCTCTGGGCCAAAGAGATTGAAAGTGTTATCTCACCTGAATGATCTTAAAGCAGATATAGCCTTACTGCAGGAGACACATTTATGTACACAATCTCAGCACCTCCTGTGCAGCTTACAATTTCCAGTCATATTGTGACAGACAGAGCTGTGGGTGGTGGTTTGTCCCTCATGGTGTTCAATAGTTTAACATTCATGGCCAGCACCTGTCTGTTGAGCTGTGATTGGCTCACAAGGCTGATAAATAGCAGCAGTAGGAGTTCCATCTAGATGCTGGTTTCCTGGTTTGGCCTTGGTGGGTGAGCTTGACATGTGGACCGTTTTTACTAAAGCTTTTAATCATTTGAGTCCTTTTACTAAAGTTTTTAAGCATTTGAGTTTGCAACATTTTAAATTCTATTTATATTAACAGGTGGTGGCATGAGTTCTGACCCTGGGGCATGAGAGGTAATATAAGGGTTTGTAACACATGTGTTTGTCCCAGGAGAGAACTAACTTATTTTTCTTTTTCCAGCGGAGTTGCAACTGCTGTTTTGCTTAGTGTTTTTAATCATTGTTTTTTAATGTTTTAATCAAGCTTGACACCCTTTCTTTTATCCATTTTTAAACATTCATCCATTTTTTGTTTTGTGCTCATTTTTAGTATCTTGGTGTCTGGACCTGGCTGAAGGTGGCTGCCTCCTTTTATCCTTATGGTAGCTGGTGGGTGCCATATATAGTATTGTGTAAGGGGGACCCCCCTGTTTTCAGCCCATAAATTGGTGACCTGCTCAGGTGCACCTCTTCTGTTTTGTATTTTCTTTTAATCACTGTTTGGGTTGTGATGTGTTTTTGTGTGCATTTGGGCCCTGGGCAGGTACTCCTGGTGAGAGTTGGATCAGAGATCTCCCTTGGTGGTGGTTGTGGCTACCCGCTAGTGCAGTGGGGCTGAGGCGATCTTGGAGGCGGCCGCCCTCATGCCGTGTTGGAGTGCGGTCCAACTGTCCGAGTTTATTTTAACCTTCTCTTTTATGGAATTCGTGTCAAGTTTTTAATAAATTGTATGTTTTTAACCTATCAAATCCAGTTTTCATTTGGGGTGCAAATGTAAGAGGGCGTTCGGTCACAATATATTCTTCTAGTTATAACTCCAAGCAAAGAGGAGTTGCTGATTTGATTAATAAAAACGTTACTGTGAAGGAATTTGTTTTATTATTATCATTGCCTAAATGTATTTGGTTAAATGTATGTTTAAATGTTAACTCAGATTGACCTTTTTACCTCTTCTGAAAACAGTTGTGTGTTTGTTCATCTGCTTCTCATCCCCAGCAAGGAAGAGAGGGGGTTTTACGACACACTGTCCTCAGCTGATAAGGGATACTGTTTGAACTTAGACTCCAACCAAAAGGGTCATTTGACGACACCCCCTAATGAACTTTTCTCTTTGTCTTGAAATTGTGACCTCCCACTTGTGTTCTTAATAAAAGCAGCACGAGGAGAGGCAGACCTTTGAGAAGAGAAGCGTGGTAGACGTTTTCTGTCACTCTTGCTCCTCTCCCTCGTGCATGAGAAACTTGATTCTTGTTGTGGTTTGTTGTTTATAATTGTGTTTTTCTTTAATGTCTAGATGCATTTATCTGACATTCTTTGGTCCTTCGAGCCGGATGACAACATATCTGCGTCCTTGGGGGAGGACCATGCCGATTGAAGTCTGTGCACAGCCCGTGAGACCAGGTCTCCGGAGGAAAGTCCGTCGTAGTGAATTCTACGCCGGCCAATCGACTGGTCTGATCCCTGGGTCCGGATTGACGTTATTCGTTAACCAGTCAGACCACAACGACAAGGCAAGTACAGCGCTTTTTCATGGGTTCAAGTCCCCGAAGTGGCCCAGAATTCTGAGGGACAGGTTCAAGTCCTGTTGCCTAAAACACGTGTGGGTTTGGAGTCCCGGAAAAGTCCAGAATTCTAAATAAAGGTGTAGGTTCGAGTCCTGCAGCCTAAAACGCGTAAGAGGGTTCAAGTCCCTAAAAGGCCTAGAAAGACAACAAAATCAGGGGGAAAAGTTTTTTTTTGGTGTGAATGTGTGTGCATGTGTGAAAGAAGTGAACTTGTTCGAGGCAGTGAGCAGCTGGAAACCTTGCGGTGTTAACACAAGGCTGCTTGTTGAAGTAAAACAAGATTTCATCTCATTTGGCTTTAGGTGAAAGGAACCCAGAGTCTAAAACGGGTTTTGCTCCTGGGAGGACCCTAAACGTGTGACCGGATCAGACAACAGGTCTGACCTAGAAGCTTGTTGCACGGGGAGTGAAATTCGGTCCTGAGAGAAATTCTCTGTTGGTTCTGATCACACTCTGTGACTAACATAATAAATAAAAATAAAAATAAACAAAAAATGGGGAATTCAAATAAAAAAGTTGAATTAACATAAGATTAAAATTATATGGAAAGAGGTTCATCCAGGTTCAACTACATTGTTGATAAAATGGGATAAAACTACGATTTTAAGGGGAATGTACTGAATTAGTTAAAAGGTTACAAAATAAAAAATAAAAAACGAAACAAAAAATAGTGACGAATTAATTAGTGCAAAACTGTGCTTAAATGAAGCAACGAAAAATAAAGAATGGCATTCAGAAAAGTAAACCTAGAGACTCATGTCTGATTGCTAAAAAAGAGTAATTTAAATCAGATGTGAGACTCAGACCCCTGCAACAGCAGGCTGCAGACCGAGCAGGAGCAGGATGAAAGGGGGGAGAGCAGAATCCATCTGATTTCTCACCTCCTCCCTACCAGGGGACAAATGCTCCTCTGTTGACGGGTTTTTACCCACCACTGACTGATTTAAATAAACCAGAAAAAGGAAAAATAATGTTAGGAGGAAAAGGGAAAAAACTTGAATGAGAAAAAACTATGGGGGTTGGTTTGGAAGGAGAGTCATCTAACGATGCAGAGACATTTCCAATCATTGAAGTGTCCAATCCCAAAGCTGGAGAAGATGACCAGAGACCTACACTTCTTGTGTTTAGGACCTGGACATTAGAAGATGTTAGGAAGGAAGTGAGGGGAGTTATCTCTCACGGGCAAATGATGGAAGTTCAGAGAGCTTACCATCTGAATGGCATTAAATGTCAGCAAGCATGTATGACTGCTATGAAAGCAGACTGGGAAAAAGTAAAGGGAAAAAGGAATCCTATGAATGATGACGATCCACCCAGACCTTTTCCGCATTACAGTCTAAGAGTTAATTCAAAGTCTTACACTTTTAGGACAAAGAATTAGAGAAACCTTTCCAATGAGACCTGATTATGGAAAGATTGGTCAAACTAAACAAAAAGATGGAGAGTTAGTGTCTGATTTTAGAGTCAGATTTGAAGAAGTTTTAAAGCTAATAGTGGACTCAGAGATGATGATAATGATGATGATCCCTATAGACAGCAGCTGGAACAAGCTTTACTGCAAGCTATGAGACCAGAGATTGCAGACTAGATAAGGACACTTTACATAGATCTGCCTACAGGAGCACTACAACAGTTTGTGAATTTTACTGTTCATGCAGAAAAAAGTGATGGTGAATAGAAAGAAATTAAAGTGTAGATACATTTTGGCAGGAGGAAAGTAGTGATGTGTTTTTTTTTTTTTTTTCTATTTTTAACTTGTCCTGTCCAACAGCTGGGCAGACAGATGAGAGCTGAGGGCCTCTTGTGTTGGACATATTTTACTTTAACAAGAGGGGTTATTAATCTTCAGACAAACCAAAGGTATGTCTGGATAAACCCCTTTTGTAATTGAGCCAAACTTTATTAATTTCAATCATGTCTGAAAATCTTTGGAGTTGGACCGGACGGAAAAGGAAAGAGGGGAAGAAGAGAGAGGGACGATAGAGAGAGGGGGGGTAGGGGGTGATAATAGGAGGGGAAGGGGGATAAGACCATGAAGCAGCATAAAGCAACAAGTTTACTGGTTGTTAATCATTATGGTAAGGTTCAAATGTAGTACAATAAGGGCGGAGCCTGTCCACACACACACTCAAATGTTATAAACACACCTGCTAGCTGCAAAAAATGTCCACCTGTCGACATATATACAAAACAGATAGTGTTCACACGCATACTTATGCCTTAAAACCAACTAGTGTGAAATATTTCAGTCATTCAGTCATGCAAACTGTTAGTGCAAAGGTGAGCTAACACCTGTGCTCAGGTGAGTGTTTATGTTCTTCTAAAATGGATGGTGGAACGTGGAAAGAAGGAGGGAGAGTGCCCAGCCATCCCCACCCCAAGACCCCCACCGCAGCATGATGTGTTTTTTGGAAGGAATGTGAAGAGAGTAAGAAATCGTGGACGTGGCCAAGGGCGTGGTCGTGGGAAAGGAAATTTTAAAGGAAATTTTAGAAGAAGGTTTAGAGGAAGTAGCAACAGAGGGTCAGAGCAGGTTGATGATGGATGTTGGATTTGTGGACAGAGAGATCATTGGTAGAGAGATTGTCCTGAAAGGAAGAAATAAAATTGACTAGATGGTAGAAGTAATGAGAAGATTAACAATGAATCTGAACCAGAAATTCAACCAATTTGTGATGAATTTTTAGAACTCACTGAAGTTTGTCTTATGGAAAAGCCAGAAATAACTCTTTATGTTCAGGGACAACCGTTTGTTTTTCTTTGTGATTCAGGGGCTTGTAAAACTGTGATGAGAAGTCATTACAATGATTTTCCTAAGCCAGATAAAACAATACAAATGACATCTGCAGATGGTCAAATTGAAACTAAACATTTGAGTAAACCAGTTTGTTTTTTAAATCCTGACACAAATGAAACAACAAGCATTCCTGTGGTTTTAGCACCAAACTGTCCTTTTAATCTTTTAGGGAGAGATGTCATGATAAGATTAAAGTTAGGAATTTACCCCACCAGAGAAGGGGGGATGCAAGCACGACGATGCCCAGATACAGACATCTGTGTGCTAGAAGGCAGAGGTGAACCACACTATTATTGGACTTTAGATCTACCGAAAACTGATCTTGGACAGACTGTAAAAAACTTAATGGAAAAAGCAAAAGCCAGAGTGTCACCCCATGCAGATTTTATGCCTCCAGAAAATCTGTATGTCATGTTAAAATGCAAAAAGTCTCCTGGCCCAGAGCCCTGACAGGAGATATGAGAAAGAGTGAGTAAACTAGGATTTCAAAAATGTACAATAAATGATTTTTATTGGAAAGATAAAACTAGTTTCTGTACTGTTACAGTTACACCAGAAGCAAAAAATTTAATGTATACAGAAAGACTGACAAATTGGAAACAAATGGCAGATGCAGTTCCATTTATTTCTTGTACTAAAGTTTCACGACAAAAATGGGGAGAAATGAAAGAACATGTGCAGGAAGTGACTTATACTTTGAACAGGCAGAAACAAAGTGGGTTTAGCTGTTGTAACTCAAGACAAGGTTCTGAAGGTAGGACCCCTGTGTGGAAATTACTCAACACAATCAGCAGAGTTGACAGCCTTAATTGAAGCATGTAAACTGTTTAAAGATAAGCCAGTTACAATCTACACTGATAGCCAATATGCGTTTGCTACAGTGCATTTTATTTTGTCAACAGTGGAAGAACTGAGGGTTTAAAACATCAACAGGAAAACCAGTAATGCATGTAGACTTACTGAAAGAATTATTGACTGCTGTAATGTTACCATCTAAAGTGGCAATATGTAAATGAGGGACACACACGAAGAACAGATCATATTTCTAAAGGAAATGCCTTTGCAGATGCAACAGCAAAGCAAGCTGCAACAAAAGATGTAGAAATATGCACAAATGAGGATGTGACTGCAGATGCAACCGCTGATGTTTTAAAGGAAATGCAACACAGTGCACCGAAACAAGAAAAAGATTTATGGTTGAAAAAGGAGCAAAGTTAGAACAAAGTCTTTATGTCAGCACAGAAGGTAAACCTATTTTACCAAAAACCATGTACAAATGGGCAGCAATTTTGAGTCATGGGCCTTGCCATGATTCAACAGGGGGGAGGATGAATTTATTAGAGAAATACTATATAACTTATGGATTTATTCTCTATTCAAAAATTTTTTGTAAACAATGTGTTTCATGTATGCGTCATAATCCCCAAGGCAATGTTAGACCTAAGAAAGGAAAATTTCCTGAACCACCTTTTCCTTTCCATACAATCCATATGGATTTTGTTGAATTAAATAATTGATAAAAATATTGATTGAAATATTGTTTAGTGATTATTGATGCATTTTCCAAATGGGTTGAAATGTTTCCATGTGCAACACAAGATGCTATTACAGTAGCTAAAGCTATTTCAAAATTTCAAGCTAAATCAAGTGATAGACAAAATGGCTCAACATCTTTGTATTGATTTAAAGAGACATTGTAGTTATCACCCACAGAGTGCAGGATTAGTTGAGAGAACTAATGGCACTATCAAATCAAAGTTAAAGAAATGCATGGAAGAGACAAACAGACAGTGGCCTGACTGCATAGACTTAGTTCAACTAAGCATGCGTATCACACGCACAGCAAGTCAACCTTTAACGCCTTTTGAAATGTGTTATGGACGTTCTTATAGGTTACCAGACCTTGATCCTACACAGCAACATTCTCCAGATGATGATGCAAATTTAATGGATTATTTGAGAAAAATGTTTACCACTAAAGATGTGCAAAGGACAAATCAAGTGCCAGGTTCCTTTTTATCCCCACAGGACACTTCACCAGTGCAGGTTGGTGACTGGGTGTTTGTGAAGGCCATAAAAAGGAAGTGTTGGTCCAGCCCACGGTGGGAAGGGCCATTCCAAGTCCTGCTGACTACACCAACAGCTGTCAAGATTGCTGAAAGGACGTCTTGGATCCATCTATTACACTGCAAGAAAAAGCATCTGGGTGTAGCTAATTCCAACTGCTAGGTGGGGAAGTCTGACTACAAAGGGAGGCAGCTGTATAGAAGCTGCTTGTCTCAACGTCAGCGAAGCAGGGGAATCCACCTAGTCTTAGGGAAGAAAGCACACCAGATCTCTTTTGCACTACACGGATCCTACACTGTTAGAGGTCTTGAGGAGGTGATGTGCTAGTAACCTCTCCCTCCCGAAGATAGGTACATATCCACCATGGCGTGTCCAACTGGGCTAAGAGACAGTTCATTTTGTTTACTGTTCCTGCTACTGTCAGCAGGAGCCACCACAAGGATTTGGTTCTTTTGGAATCATTATCCACCTGCAAGAAGAACCACCAACGAGGACAGCCTAAACATTTCTCGACGATGGCAGATCCAGATAATCAATGACAGAGTTTCCCATGGTTATGCAGTTCCCTGCCCCAGAGGACGTTGTGTTGGATCTAATCCAGATTTAATTCCAGGTAACAATGGTACTTATGTGGTTGATCAAATGTTTTGGTTATGTGGGCAGGCCCTCTACCTCAGTCTGCCTAGAGACCGGAGTGGGATTTGTGTTTCTGTAAAGGTCACAGGTCACACTTTCATAGTTTCTGCAGTCCATGAGCCTCACCTGAACCACAGACGTAACCTTATTGATGTCAAGCCACATGATTCCATTTGGGGATCACATGTTCCTGAAGACCATAAACTCTGGAATACTGGGGAAAAGGTAACTATGGCATTGTTTCCCTAGGTGGGAAACACTAAAAACGCTCTCAGAATTGAGACCATTGAATATTGATTAGGGTTATTTGAACGCTACAATTAAAGCATTTAAAGGCTATAATGAAGAAATGTCAAGCATGAGACTTATGGTTCTACAGAACAGATTGGTGTTGGACTTATTGGTTGCTCAGGAGGGAGGTGTTTGTAAAATGTTAAATGATACCTGTTGTACATTTATTCCTGACAACACCGATGAAGGTCACAGCATCACTGAAGCATTACATCAACTTGAAAAGGTTCAACAGGCAATGCAGGATGACAGGAAACCCCAATCTTGGGATTTCTTCTCCTGGTTTGCTTTTGGTTCTTGGTGGCAACTTTGTTAAAAATAGTGACACCTATTCTTATGGTACTGATCATGTTATGTGTTCACTATGTGCATTTTTCCTTGTATTAAATCTATGATTTCCAGAGCTGTGAATGGTGGACTACAAAATGTTCTTATGAGTCAAGAATACAACTTGTTATTAAAGGGAGAACAAGATGACTGTAATGATTTTGAAATTGGAATGACTTGAGAGAGAAAAAAGAACTTCTCATCTGAGTGTAAATTGAAAGTTTTATGAAAATGAATATGTCACAGAAAACTGAAAAGAGATGTGATATTGGATGTGAGATTTTAACATTTATCAATGATAAACAGGAGGGAGTATGTGAAGGAATTTGTTTTATTATTATCATTGCCTAAATGTATTTGGTTAAATGTATGTTAACTCAGATTGACCTTTTTACCTCTTCTGAAAACAGTTGTGTGTTTGTTCATCTGCTTCTCATCCCCAGCAAGGAAGAGAGGGGGTTTTACGACACACTGTCCTCAGCTGATAAGGGATACTGTTTGAACTAAGAATCCAACCAAAAGGGTCATTGTATGACACCCCCTAATGAACTTTTCTCTTTGTCTTGAAATTGTGACCTCCCACTTGTGTTCTTAATAAAAGCAGCACAAGGAGAGGCAGACCTTTGAGAAGAGAAGCGTGGTAGACGTTTTCTGTCACTCTTGCTCCTCTCCCTCGTGCATGAGAAACTTGATTCTTGTTGTGGTTTGTTGTTTATAATTGTGTTTTTCTTTAATGTCTAGATGCATTTATCTGACAGTTACATTCACTCATAAGGATACAGTTACTGACCCAGAAGGTAGATTTGTAATTATTAATATATCCATTCAGAATAAGGACTGTTGCATAGCCAGTATCTATGGCCCGAATGTTGACGACTCTTCCTTCTTTCACAGATTCTTCACCTCACACTCAGTTCACTCTGACTCCACAATCATTATAGGAGGAGACGTCAATCTGATTCTGGACCCTGAACTTGACAGACTCAGTACAGCAGCCAACCAGCGCACATGGCGGTCTGCAAGTATTCTAAAGCAGTACATAAATGATCTGGGTCTCTGCGACGCTTGGCGCTCATGTCATCCAGGCACAAGGGTTCACCTTTTTTTTTTCTCCAGTTCACCACTCAAACTCCCGTTTAGACTATTTATTAATCAGTAAATCTCTTTTAAAAAAAATTAAAAGTTCCAACATTCATCCGATTATTATCAGTGATCATGCACCTTTTCATTCATCTTCTTGACCGTTTATTCCCTTTCGGGGTCACGGGGTTGCCGGAGCCTATCCCGGCCACTTGGGCGTAGGCAAGGGATGCCCTGGACTGGTCGCCAGTCTGTCGCAGGGTAGAATATCTTCAACCACACATCCACTCACTCACACCTATGGACAATTTAGAGTTGCCAATTAACCTATGAAGCATGTTTATGGACAGTGGGAGGAAGCCGGAGATCCAGGAGAAAACCCACGCATGCACGGGGAGAACATGCAAACTCCACACAGAAAGGTCCCCCGTTGATGTGTTTTTCATGTCCCTCGGACTTGAACCGGGGCCTTCTTGCTGTGAGGCAAGAACGCTAACCACTGCGCCACTGTGCAGCCCGACCATGCACCAGTCTCTGTAAATATTTCTAGGGAAATATCGACACGCTCAGGTACAACCTTGAGGTTTAATACGTCTCTGTTAAAGGACCAGGAATTTCTTGAATTCTTTAAAAAAGAGTGGGCAACCTTCCTAGAATTCAACAATACTCCCGATATTTCAGTGTCTTCTTTGGGAAACCGCAAAAGCAGTCATGAGAGAGAAAATCATTTCTTATTCAACGCATAAAAAACGCAAAGAGAAGATTTAGAAAATAAAATCAAAACCCTGGAGACTGCTTATGCTGGTTCTGCACAGGAACACATTCTGGGAGATCTGAAAAATTTAAAACTGCAGTTAAATGACATCATTAATAAACAAACACAAATTCAAATACAAAGGCTACGACTTGAAAGATTTGAAAACTCTAAATCTGGCAAATTTCTGGCTAATCAGATTAAAATTAGTAGAGAAAAATCAACAATCACTTCTATTATGGACCAAACAGGAAATGTCACTCATGACCCGGTCAAAATTATTAACTCATTTGAAAACATTTATACAAACTTGTACACATCACAGATCAATCCGTCAGAGCGAAGTATCGACTCATTTCTTAATAATGTAAACCTACCCAGGTTAAATGAAGATCAAATAACAAACTTAGACTCTCCGTTCTCGTTGTCTGAACTTCATGAAGCTCTGTTACTTATGCCTAACGGTAAAGCACCAGGGCCTGATGGCTTTCCTGCTGAGTTTTATAAAGAATTCTGGGAACAGCTGGCACCAACGTTTTATAAAACGGTCACATCTATCAATGAGAACCAATCAATGCCACCTAACACAAACTCAGCCAACATAATCCTTCTTCTAAAACCAGACAAAGATCCCACTATTCCTTCAAGCTATCGGCCTATTTCTTTAATCAATGCAGATGTAAAAATTATCTTCAAAGCATTAGCACAGAGAATAGAAAAAATCACTCCTCACATAATTGACTTCGACCAACCGGATTCATCAAAGGCAGACACTCGGATGACAATCTCCGAAGACTTGTTAATATAATAGACTTTGCCACTATTAAAAACCAGGAAATGACCATACTATCGCTGGATGCTGAAAAAGCTTTTGACAGAGTAAACTGGAAGTTCCTTATTGCTGCCCTCCATAAGTTTTGTGTTGGAGAAGCATTTATCAAATGGATCAAAATATTATATCACAACCCCAATGCATCAGTTAGAACTAATAAACAGACTTCCAACAGGTTTTTTCTTGGAAGAGGAACCAGACAGGGTTGCCCACTCTCTCCTCTTCTTTTTGCTATACTTGTTGAGCCTCTAGCTGCAGCAATAAGACAGAATGAGAGCATTAAAGGAATTAAAACCAAACACAGCCATCATAAAATTAGTCTCTATGCAGATGACATATTACTGTTTTTAAGTAATTTACATTCTGTAAATGAAACGGCAACAATCATTAATGAATTCTCCTCTATATCAGACTATTCCATTAATTGGAATAAGTCTGTTTTATTACCACTCAACAGTAATGTGGAGCAAGGACTCACAATACCAGTTAAATCAGGAAATATCAAATATCTAGGTATCAATTTCCCCCCCAAACAATCAGAACTGGTGCAGCTAAACTACACCCCATTACTGAAAAACATACAGGACGATCTAACACGCTGGACCAACCTGCCTCTCTCCCTTATGGGCAAGGTAGCCACGGTAAAAATGAAAATCTTACCCAAAGTTAATTATCTCTTCTCAATGATTCCCACACAACCGCCACTAAAATGGTTCAAAACATTAGACTCATCCATATCAAGCTATTTCCTGTGACATCATTTCCGGGTGAGCTATTCCCAGTGCTAGTCGTGTGTGACTGCTGTCCTCTTGTTTGGCATTAGCCTGACTACTATTGCTTACTCTAAGGGTTATCTGGGTTAATATTCACATCTAGTACCTTTTATTAGCAAATTCACCACTGTTTTTGCTAAATAGACCACTTCTCTTTACCTAAACACCGCTAGCCTTAGCTTAGAACCTAGCATGGCCACCACTCCTTCCGCCTCTCCTCCTCTCTCCTGCCCCATGTGCCATATGTTTAGTGATGACCCTGCCTCCTTTAGTGAAGATAGCGGTAGGTGTGTTAAGTGTAGTCTTGTGTTAGACTTGGAGGCCAGGCTGTCGTTACTCGTAGCGCGGGCCGCGCTACCAGGGCTACCTTAGTTAGCACCCCAGCGCCCTCCCAACAGCCGGGAGACAGTCAGGGGTTTGTACCGGTTGGGAGGAAACATAGTGCTAAACGCAAAAACTTAGAGCACCCGAGACTCCACGTTAGTAATAGGTTCTCCCCCCTCAGCGACACACCCGCTGAACACTCAACTCTGGTTATAGGCTCTTCTGAAGTTAGAAACGTGGAGCTCCCAGCGGCTACAGTCAGGTGTTATCCGGGGGCCAGAGTTGGTGACATCGAGGGGAACCTTAGGATGTTAGCTCAGAGTAAGTCCAGGTTCCGTCGAGTCGTGATTCACGCAGGCGGTAATGATGCCCGACGGAGACAATCAGAGGTGGTTAAGTTAAACGTAACTTCGGTGTGAAAACTGGCTAAGACGATGTCCGACACTGTAATTTTCTCTGGTCCCCTGTCGAACTTAGTCAGTGATGAAATGTACAGCCGCTTTTCATCATTTAACCGCTGGCTTTCTAGATGGTGCCCAGAAAACGGCGTTGGTTTTGTGGATAACTGGAGCGCGTTTTGGGGGAAGCCCGGTCTCATGCGGAGAGACGGCGTCCATCCCACCCGGGACGGTGCCGCTCTTCTTTCTAGAAACATTTCTGCTAGCCTTAGTCTGTTAACCTGACAATCCAGAGACGAGACCCGGGCGCAGAGCAGCAGTGTAAAACGCTCCTCTGAGCCTCCCTTAGGGTTAGTGCCGGTGCAAAACCCATGCAGGGAAAGTCAAGCAGGTTCAAGCGTTAGCTTATGTGCTGAAAGACAAATGAAAGGACCGCGTTATAGAAACCTTAAAGTGACAGACGGCAGTTCTTACAAGCAGAATTATGATGTAATTAAATGCGGTTTATTAAACATTCGATCCATTTCCTCCAAGTCCCTCTTAGTCAATGAGTTAATCATTGATAACAACCTTAGTCTTTTAGCCTCAACAGAAACCTGGCTCCAACAGGATGACTATGTTAGATTGAATGAAGCAACCCCCCCAACTTATGCTAACTATCAGAAATCCAGGATTTCAGGGAAAGGAGGTGGTTTGGCAGTAATATCACAGTCTAGCTTACTTCTCAGCCCTAAAGTTAAAAATGCTTATAACTCCTTTGAAAGCATCATATTGTCTTTAAGTCACCCTAACAGGAAAACTCGAAAACCTGTTTTAACTCATAATTATTTATCGCCCCCCCGGCCCATATTCAGAATTTTTAACTGAGTTTTCCAACTTCCTATCGACTATTGTCTTAGATTCTGATCAAATTATAATATTAGGGGAGTTTAATATTCATGTTGATGACCCCAGTGACTGCCTAGGAAAGGCTTTTGCAGCTTTATTAGATGATGTTGGTTTCACCCAAAGTGTGAATGAACCCACTCACTGTCATAAGCACACCCTGGACCTTGTTCTAACCCATGGTATAGAGATCAGCCAGCTGAGTGTCCTTCCTCTTAACCCCATCATTTCTGATCACTTTATGATTACCTTCCAGTTTACACTGGAACATCCTTCTGCCCCAGTGAATAAGAAACAGCTTAGAAGAACCTTAACTGACCGTTCTGTGTCTGAGTTTAAACACACACTGATGCTATGGGAGACCAGCTCCCATAGCATCAGTCCTAGTATAAATGACCACTTTGTTAATGATGCCTTACAAGCCCTCAGGAGTACACTCGATGTTGTTGCCCCCCTGAAACCTAAGTTCGTCAGACAAAACCGAGTAGCACCGTGGTTTAACGCTGAAACTCGTTCTCTTAGACAAGAAACCCGTAAGTTGGAAAGAGAATGGCGCCGCTCCGGTTCAGAGCAGTCTCTGGATATCTGGAAACATAGCCTATTAAATTATAAAAAAGCTCTGCGTAGAGCTAGAAGCCAGTACTATTCAACCTTAATATCAGAGAATGGAAACAATCCAAGATTTCTTTTTAGCACTATTGCTAAATTAACTCGCAGTCAGAGCTCAGTAGAACCACATGTTCCTGTTTCTCTCAACTCTGATGATTTTCTTACATTTTTCGATAGTAAAATCTCAAATATTAGACATAAGTTAAATCAAGTTATTCCTACTATCAGCCCAGAACAGGCTGAAGCAGTAGAAATGGAGGCATCCATAGAAACTTGTGTAACATTGGACTGCTTTACTGCTGTGGATCAAGCGGAAATAACATCAATTATTACGTCCTCCAAATCCTCAACGTGTCTGTTAGACCCAATTCCCACTAGACTTTTTAAAGAAACTTTTCCCCTTATTAATGATTCCATATTAACGATGATAAATGCCTCTCTGGAAACAGGTTACGTGCCACAGTCTTTTAAATATGCAGTTGTTAAACCTCTTCTAAAAAAGCCCAGTGTGGATCCTAGCATCTTGGCCAACTATAGACCAATATCAAACCTGCCCTTTATTTCTAAAATCCTAGAAAGAGTTGTAGTTAAGCAGCTTTACTGCCACCTACAGGACAACTGCCTCTTTGAAGACTTTCAGTCTGGGTTTAGACCCCACCACAGTACGGAAACTGCACTAGTCAGAGTCTCTAATGACTTGTTATTGGCCTCAGAAAAGGGACTACTTTCTATTCTTGTCCTGTTGGACCTCAGTGCAGCCTTTGACACTATCGACCACAGTATTTTACTTCATGGACTAGAGCAGGACATAGGGATCAGAGGATCTGCTCTCCAGTGGTTTAAATCCTATCTGTCCGATAGGTATCAGTTCGTTAATGTAAATGGCCATTCCTCTCAGTTCCCCCTGAGTCAACTATGGAGTCCCACAGGGCTCAGTCTTGGGACCGATCCTGTTTACGCTTTATATGCTACCCCTAGGAAACATAATCAGGAAACACAGCATTAATTTTCATTGTTATGCCGACGATACGCAGTTGTATTTATCCATGAAGCCTGACCAGAATGACCAGATGGAGAAACTGAACGCCTGCATCAGTGACATCAAGACCTGGATGACAATTAATTACCTCCTCTTGAACCCAGAAAAAACTGAGGTCATTATACTTGGACCTAAAAACCTCAGAGATGCTCTGTCTGCTCAGATAGTCTCCCTGGATGGCATAAGTATAGCCCCCAATTCCACAGTTAGAAACCTTGGGGTTTTATTTGACCAGGATATATCATTTAAGGCTCACATATCTCAGGCGTGTAGAACTGCCTTTTTCCATCTGCGGAACATTACTAAGATCAGAAATATACTTTCTAAGAGTGATGCTGAAAAACTCATTCATGCATTTGTTACGTCGAGGCTGGATTACTGTAACTCCTTGTTAGCAGCGTGTCCTAAGAGTTCCTTAAGAAGTCTCCAGCTTGTTCAGAACGCAGCAGCTAGATTGTTAGCAGGAACTAGCAGAAGAGATCACATCACTCCTGTGTTAGTTTCACTCCATTGGCTCCCAGTTGATTCCAGAATCAAGTTCAAGATCCTCCTGTTAACCTACAAGGCCTTACATGGAATGGCCCCGTCCTATATTAAGGACCTCATAGTCCCTTACCATCCAATGAGAACACTTTGCTCGCAAAATGCAGGACTGCTTGTGGTTCCTAGAATTAGTAAAAGTACGGTTGGAGGTAGAGCGTTTAGCCACCAAGCCCCTGTCTTATGGAATAAACTCCCAGCTCATGTAAGAGAGGCCGATTCAGTTTCTACATTTAAAGTTAGACTGAAAACATTCCTCTTTGGACAGGCTTATTGTCAGACTAGTTAGTATTCAGAGATTATTTAACTTAGTGTTAAGTTGTTTAAATTAAACTTAATAACTATTTCTTTTAAAAGGCTGCTAGAAGTTGAAGCTGGGGTAACTATGGTGCACTGGGGTTCTGTCGTCTTTTCTTTTCTACTTCTACCCTTCCTCTCCTCCATTCCTGATCATAATTTATCATTTAGCTCTCCATGCCTCTGTTTGGTACAGTGCGATTCATGTATTGTCCCTCTTTTCCTCTCCCCTCCTGGGGAGTGGGAGTGCTTCCAGACTCCAGTTGGCTCATCTGTGCTCCAGTTCCTGACCGTCTACCTCGCCTTTGCTCCACTCCTACACCTGGCTGTGGATCCTGCCTCTGGCTCATCTCTGGCTCGTCTCTGCTCTGTACCTGACCGAGTACCTCGTCTCTGCTCCTGCTCCTGGCTGTGGTTCCTGTCTCTGGCTCGACTCGCGCCTTTGACTGTCCCCACAACCACGACTGGATGAAGCTTGTCTGCTGGACTTTAAATATGTAGTTGTAGATTTAGATAAGTTAATTTTTCTCTAAGAGTTCTGGTACATCGCCTGTCTGTCCTGGGGGAGGATCCCTCCTTCATGTGGGCACCCCTGAGGTTTCTTCGTTTTTTCCGGAATCCGGTTTTTTCGGGAGTTTTTCCTTACCGCGAAGGGGGGTCTAAGGGCAGGGATGCCAGTATAGCTCAGTCAGTTTGTTAGTTGATTTTTGTATTTTCCTATTGAACTCTTTGTATTCATGATCCTTTTGAGTTCATGTTTTACTTCGAAGCCCATCGAGACGACTGTTGTTGTGATTTTGGGCTATACAAATAAAATTGACTTGAATTGAATTGAATTTTTATGGAACAATAAACCTGCAAGAATCAGTCTAAAAACTTTAAAATCTGCAAAAAGCTGTGGAGGATTAGAATTACCTAACTTCCACAATTATTTTCTTGCAAATAGATTACAATACATCTTAAAATGGTTAAAAAATAATCCAGAAACCAACTCATGGTTAGACTTGGAACAGGCGTTATGTGGAAAGATCAACCTGTCAGATCTTCCATTTATTAGCCAAATGGTTAAAAAACAGGATTGTTTCAAAAGAATTAATATAAATGCCACTTTAACAGCCTGGTGGGAATTTCTCAAAATATCAAACTCATCAATTCAACCGTGCAAAGTGACACCCATCTGGAAAATGATCCACTTCCCAGCTTGGCAAGCACGGGGCATAAAACAACTTGAGCACATAATTATTGATAGAAGATTCATAACTCCCCAGGAACTTCAAGACAAACATGGAATAAATAACTTCTTGGAATATCAGCATTTTAAATCAATTATTACTAAAAAGTTTAAATACAGAGACAACGATTTAAAGCTACCAGATGTAGTTACCACTCTGATTAATTTCTCAATGAATAAAACTCTCTCCAAAATATACAAACTTTTATGTAATTTGGATAATAATATTTCACTTCCGACAACAAAATGGGATTCGGATTTGAGCATCAGCACAGATGAAAGCTTCTGGTCAGAACTTTGTCTAAACACCTTTAAACTGACAAAAAGTCCAAATCTGCAGCTAATCCATTTCAAAACTCTTCACAGAATATACTACACTGGACAGAGGATGTTCAAGATGGGTCTCAGCATCTCAGACATTTGTCAGCACTGTGACAGTAATCTACCCGATAAAATACATGCATGCACTATGGTTCTGCACGCCTGTCCAGGCTCTCTGGCAGCAGGTATGTGCCGATCTATCAGTCTGGCTTAAGGTTTCAATCACAGCTTCACCGTCACTTTGTGTGCTTGGTGACATGAGTGCCATTGATATAGAAGGAGGATTAGGCTCTATCATTTTCATAACTCTTTGCATTGCTAAAAAAACTATTTTAATAAATTGGAAAAACAAGAAAAATATAAATATAAGTCAACACAGAAATCTGCTGCTTGATCATATCAGCTTGGAAAAAATGTCAGCCCAAAGTTCAAGTAACTTTGAAAGAATTCAGTCTCTCTGTTCTCCCATAGCTAACTCCATGACTTAGGGGTTGGGGGGCCTGGTCGTTGCTGCTCCTTGCCCTTCTGCCGTGGTTCGGGGTGGGGGTCGGGGCCTCCAGTGCCTGGATGGGGCAGGCTGGGGCACTGCGTGGTCTTCTGGGCTTGGGTGTGGGGGTGCGTGGTGGGGGGATGGAGTGGTCGTCTGGCTTGGCTTGGGGGGGTGGTCCCTTTGCCTATGCTGCTTCATGGTCTTATCCCCCCTCCCCTCCTATTGTCACCCTCCTACCCCCCTCTCTCTAACATCCCTCTCTCTTCTTTCCTTCTTTCCTTTTCCGTCCGGTCCAACACCAAAGATTTTCAAACATGGTTGAAATTAATAAAGTTTGGCCTCAATTACAAAAAGGGTTTATTCAGACATACCTTTGGTTTATCAGAAGATTAATAACCCCTATTGTTAAAGTAAAATATGTCCAACACAAGAGGCTCTCAGTTCTCATCTGCCTGCCCAGCTGTTGGACAGGACAAGCAAAAAATAAAATAAATAAACATACGTCTTACAATAGCTTTGCAGCTTAATATGAAAAATTTACACTGGTTCGTCGTAGCAGAAGCTATTGGCAGGCTGTTCAGTTACCCAATATGCATTTCTGCCCATTAATTACTACAGTGATGAGTTTTCAGAGATACAAATGATCTGTTATGCTGCAATCACACTAAACGTGATTCACGTTAGAGTCCTCTCTTTGTGGCTAAAGTTTACTGCTGGACATTTGTCTTAAAATGTGTTCATGGACTCAATGCCCCTAATGGTAGTGGGAGGAGCTACCGCCAAAAGTGTTCAGTCTGATTGCTACATGGAAGCATTGACTGTGTACCTCATTTAATATGCATGGAAGGCACAGATGATGTTCAAAGATGAGGTTTATTTAATGGGAAGAGCTCTACAAAAGCATCAGTAATGACTTAACATTAAACTGGATGACCCTGACACATGAATCGCAGCTTTGAAGCTCTTTTTAATCACTGATGTGCATTTTAAAACGTTTCTTGTAGAAAAAAATAAATAAACATGCTCGTGTCATGTTCAGGTACCGAACTACAGTGTCTTCAGTGTGTCACCACCAGGTAGACACCAAGGCCAGTGAGGTAACTTGTCTCTTGATCAGTAATTTGTCTAGAGCTATTTTTTTATTTTTTCAAATAGTTTGTGCAGTAAATGTTTTGATCAGAATGTAATTGAAACATTTTTTTTTGAACATTGAAAAATCTTTGGACTTTTTCAGATACTGAACTTCAAAGTACACCAGAAAGTCACCATTTCACCAAAAAAGAGGTGTCAGTGGGTGAGTTTTATACTTATTTAATTTATTTATCCTGAATTATTACCATTATTAGATTTATATGCCAGCATGGAAACATTCATGCAAATTTTAACTAGCAGCCTTCTCTGGGGGTGGCCGTGTTGCAGAGGTTGACCCATGATAGTATGATTTCAGGTTCAAATCCCACCTTGCATGCCCATGTGTCAAAGTGTCCTTGGGCAAAACACTGAACCCCACCTCTGGTGGAAGGTTGGAACCAGTGTTCAGCAGCGGAGCCACCACCAGTGTGTGAATGGGACTGTGACTTTAAAGTGCTTCGGGCCTTTGAAAGAAGACAGAAAACTGTATATAAGTATACGCTATTTACAATTTTTACCAAGTTCTAAATAGAGTTGAAATAATTTAGAATTTAATTGAACATATAGTTTAAATGCAGGATGAAGGTGGCACAATGGAATGGAGGTGCAAGTTGTGTTCTGCTACTTTGACACTATGCAGTACTACATAGCCAATATTCCAAAGTGTCTTCACTGCCATGTCTCTATGAAAGTGGAAACAGTTGCACTTGTACTTTTTCCTCATTTTAACCTATGAAAGCTCATCTGTCCAGATCTCATATGGATTTACGTAGAGTAGATGCAGTCAGGGAAAATTGTGCAGTTTTCAAATGTTTTTTGCGCTACTTAAAGCTGCCCTTTTTTGAGTCTAGTCCACCAAAACTGACATGATAGCTGAGGAACTGACCAGCTTGGTTAGGATTTATGACCTCCAGGTGAATTTCTAATGATTGAATTACTGTTGACCGCAAAATTATTTGTAAACAGCATCAAAAAGCCATGGTGGAACTTGCCTTAAAAACAACTTTGGGTCTTTGACCTGAAGTGGATCATGCCATAAACACTGAATTGTCATCTCACTAGAAATAGCCATCTAAAAAATATAATTTTAGTATTTCTTAAAGTACCTTAAATAAATATGGAAAGTGTTTGCTCTGCATTTGCTTCAATTGTAATGGATATTTCTTTTTGTTTTAGGAACAGCGTGATGTGAACATGAGGCGGGTGCTTGTCCTCCTTGCATGTCCTGTTTATCTGCGTGAAGATGCCTCCAACTTCTTCCAGTCCTGTACTGTAAGTGCACATGACTCCCTCCACAGTCAGTCCGAAAAATTGGGAAAACTTTGAAAGTGTCCTCAAGTGCAGTCACAAAAACCATCAAGCACTACAAAGAAACTGGCTCACATGCAGATCGCCCCAGGAAATGAAGACCAACAGTCACCTCTGCTGCATAGGATAAATTCATCCAAGTCACCAGCCTCAGAAATGGCAGGTTAACAGCAGCTCAGATTAGAGAGCAGGTCAATGGCACACAGAGTTCTAGCAGCAGACATATCTCTACAACAACTGTTCACAGGAGACTGTGTGAATCAGGCCTTCATGCTAGAATATCTGCTAGGAAACACTGCTAAAACTTTAACAATGCTAAAGAAAGGCAACAAGAGAAGAGACTTGTTTGGGCTAAAGAACACAATAAATGGACATTAGACCAGTGGAAATCTGTGCTTTGGTCTGATGAGACCAAATTTAAGTTTTTTGGTTCCAACCACTGTCTTTGTGGGACTCAGAAAAGGTGAATGGATGGAGTCTACATGCCTGGTTCCCACCGTGAAGCATGGAGCAGGGGGTGTGATGGTGTGGGGGTGCTTTGCTAGTGACACTGTTGGGGATTTATTCCAAATCGAAGGCATACTGAACCAGCATGGCTACCACAGCATCTTGCATGCTATTCCATCCGGTTTGCGTTTAGTTGGACCATCATTTCTTTTTCAGCAGGACAACAACCCCAAACACACCTCCAGGCTGTGTATGGGCTATTTGACCAAGAATTAGAGTGATTGGGTGCTGCGCCTGCTGACCTGGCCTCCACAGTCACCAGACCTTGCCATTTTTACAATCTCTAACATCCCTCTCTCCTCTTCCCTCCTTTCCTTTTCCGTTCGGTCCAACACGAAAGATTTTCAAATATGATTAAAATAAAGTTTGGCCTCGATTACAAAAGAGGTTTATTCAGACATACCTGTCATGCTCGGTAGTAACGTGAGCAGACCCAAACGCTGAAACCCAAAACGACAGACACTGGAAGTGGCGAGAATGGATTTAATTTTGAAAGTCTTAGATGGTTTGGAGGCGGGCTGCGAAGAAGTGACTGGAGCAGGAGACTCTAGATGCAGAGAAGGATTTCGGAGGCAAACAGGAGCAGCTTCTTGGAGGTAAGTGGAGCTTGGTATGTGAGGAAGGGGCTTGATGACAGGATGGAGTTAGAGTGCAGAAGTTTTGTGGAGCTGGGCTATTAGCTTGAGGGTGATGGTTTTGTGGCTGGACCCAGGTTGGCGTGGATGGATGAGAGGACTCATTGAGGGCAAACGAACTGGCGATGAACACTGGTCTGGAGCCATCTTATATACAGGTGCAGGTGATGAGGTGAATGCCGACAGCTGGGTCCAATCTAGGAGGAAGCAGAGAAGGGAGGGCGCAGGAGAGGACTCCCAGGGGAACCACGACAATACCTCTGGTTTGTCAGAAGATTCATAACCCCTGTTGTTAAAGCAAAAATATGTCCAACACAAGAGGCCTTCAGCTCTCATCTGTTTGCCCAGCTGTTGGACAGGACAAGTTTAAATAAATAAATGAACCAACCAGCAGCTTCAATGTTCTGAACTCAGAGTCTGCAGTCTGCAGTTTGGACTCTCCAGTCCAGAACACAGAACCTCCATGGATGAATCCTCCAGTCTGTTGTTGTACAGGTCCAGTTCTGTCAGGTGGGATGGGTTGGACTTCAGACTTGAGGCCACAATTTCCCAGTGAGTCTCTGAGAGTCCATATTTATATGGAATTCTGTGAAGAGAAAGACAGAAACAGGTGATCTATGATGAATTCAGGCTGTGATGAAGTTCCAGTTGGACATTTCTCTCTTCATCAGAGCTTCATCTTCATCATGAAACAGTCCTCCTCATCAGTCTCTCTCAGACCTTCATCTTTCTTTCATCTGCAGCTGGAGGAGAGAAGGTGGAGCTCCATGGATCTTCATGCTGCCCTCAGTCTGTCAGTGATCTGAGGTCTGAACCCCAAAGTTACCAGTAGAACATCTGGATCACAGAGACTGACAGCTGTCACTCTGACCATGATGATGATGATGGTTGAATGTTTTTAAATGTTATCCAGTTTTCTGTTTTCATTTCCAAAATGTGATATTTTCATGTTTTCAGCTCTGAAGCTGTAAACAACAACAGTTCATCTTCCTGTTCTGTTGCAGAACTTTGAATCCAATTTCCTCCTCGGATCCACGTCTCCTGTCATGAACAGAACCACAGCAGCACCAACCTTCAGACAGAACTTTCTAGAAGGTCTTTTTGGTAGAGGCTAAAGTGACTGTTTTTATTCTCAAAGAGCTTTCTAAATTTGTACTTGAGGCTTTCTTAAAGCTGTTTATGTTGTCATAGAAACACCACATTCTGGGGGCGGGGTCTGTTACCAGCTGACTGACATTAAAGTGTTTCTTCACTTCTCTGCTCCTCTGAACTCTCTGTGGAATGATGACTCAGCATTGTTGTCCTTTACAATCAAACTTTGCAGACGGCAGACCCATTTTCAAGAACAACATCTGCGTCTTCTCCTGTCTGATCCTGAGGATGAGCTTCTTCCAGCTGTGAGAAACCTCTCTCTCCAGCTGCATGCGGTGGTAGTATTATGGTCTGCCTCTGGTGGGGACCTTCAGAAACAGCCACAGCTTCAGTCTGTGTGTTTCTGAACTCCAGTCCTCAGGTCCACCATCTTGAAGGCTTTTCCTGCTTCTCTGCATAAACACACCTGCCTCCAATCTCACCACTCGTCATCCGGCCTCTGTTGAACTCCATGATGAGCTCAGGCAGGTGTGTTTCAGCAGGTAAGATGGAAACAATGCAGGTTGGTGGTTCTGGGGACTGGAGTTCAGACAGCCTGTTCTAAAGCAGAGCTGCAGGAGCTTCAGCCTTTCAGAGTGGATGAAAGAACCTCCTTTAGGTTCCTCTCTGTCATTTCTGCCTCACAGCTTCTTTGACTCCTTCATTCCCTTTAGAACATGGAGGTCAACATTCAGGCTTTGGTCATGTGTTCAGAGAGAAAGCTTTGTTTGTTTAAGCGCTGTGTTCACAGACTTCCTGGAAAAGAGAAACAGCAGAGAAAGAGGCCAAGGGGCAGAGCTTCAACAAGAAACAGTGTGAAGTGTCTCACTTCAATAAAAGCAAGTGGATTATTCAGTGTCTCATCCAAAGTCAGGAATCCTCTCCACAGGAGCCTCAGGAGACCATACTGACATCACTCTGACCTTTGACCCATCATGCTCCTCACAGTTTACACACACATCAAACAATGAGGCTGTTGATGTTCCACGGACAAGAGAAGCTGAATCCAGGCTGCTGATGACTAGCTAGCTTTGATCAGGAACATCATGGTTCTCATGGTTCTTGAGCCACACTATGACAAAACAGCCAGAGTTGTTTCAAAGGCACCTGATGAATCCATGCAGGTCAATCAAAGCACATCTGGACTTTCTTCCCTGGATTCCAGAACCTTGGTATGTTCAGGTTTGTCATGTTAGCTGTGATGCTACACTTCATTCTGCAGTCCAAACTGCTATTTCGGTCTGATCAATGACTATCACAGTAAAACTTTAACACAAACTGCAATTTCAGATTCCAAAAGCCTGGATTGATCCAGAAGATCTTTCTGGTGAACTTGTACTCACACTCTGGGATTTTTCTAGAAGCATCAGAGAAATAAGTATGGTATTTTCCAGATTATAAGGCGCACTTAAAAGTCATAAATTTTCTTCCGCCAGCAAGGGGCGCCCTATGAGCCGGTGCACCTAATGTGTAGTTGTGGGTCGTAGAAGAAGATGTAGTGAGGAAGGGAGAGAGACGTAAAGGCCAAGTGGAACCTAACAGTAGTGCAACTATCTACATTTTAAAGCCTTCTATGCTCCTCCTACCTCATAACCCTCAACCATTTCAGTACAGAAGGAGTGAGCAGAAAAGCAGCTTGTCCACTGCTTTAAGCTGTTTTCGCTAGCGCATAGGAGGAAAAATGCAGAGAGAAACTGGAGAAAGCCTGTGTGTGTATGTGCTGAAAGCAGCAGCTTTTTCTAGCGCATATGTAGAAAGGAAGAAAGGAGACGGCACGCGCAGCACACCTCTGTGTGTGTTGTGTGTCTTTAGTGCTTTTGTAGGATAAGGAGGAAGAGAGAAAAGAGTGTGCAAGTGACCATTCAGTTTGTGTTCAGTTAGGGAGAACAGTAACAAAAAAATGTTTCCAATAAAAAAAACAGAGACAGGATTTTTTATTAACCCACTCCAGAAGCGCTGAGGGTCTGGACAGGGCATTAACGTGCCCACGCCTTAACACCCGGTGAGCATCTTGTATGTGTCACAGACGGAAAAATCCGCCGTGACTGAGACCGCGCCCTACCATCCGGTGCGCCCTATGGTTGTGAAAATACGGTATCTAGAAAAATAGAAGAAAGACGTCTAAAACACGACTCCTTACAATGCGACTGGATGAACAAATCAATACAAGCTAATGAAAAAGCAGATTTCAGTCAGATTTCCCTGATTTTCTGTTTGCACTACTGTGTGTTGGACTCAGATCTTCAACAGAGACTGTATGTATGCAGATGATGGTTGACTGAACTAAAGGAACCAGAATGATCAGAAAAAAGAATCAATTTTCTGCTTCAGTTTCTTCTTTTAGTCATCAAACTGTTTCATTCACAGATCAATGATTTATCTAGAAAGAAGATAGAAATAGAAGAAAGAGTATTTTAGAAATTTGCTTCTAGAATGACTGACATTGTGGAAATGAAGACTTCCTTTCATTCTGGACCGTCTGCTTTGTGTTCAAACCTTTCAGAAGGTTCTGGATTGGATTTCATTTGGACAAATATGATCCTTCTTTGCTCTTTAGCTAAAAGATCGTATGAGTGTTAAAAAAAACTGATTTTCTTCTTTCGTATTTTTATTTCTAATCAATCTGAACACTGATCTGATTTATCATCACAATCACTTCTGGACTCACCTGAACTTTCTGCAGTTCCTCACAGCTGGGATCAGTCTCCGTTTACCCTCTGGTGATGTCCTATACTGGTCCAGGTCCAGCTCATCCAGAACCTCCTCTGACATCAGCAGTGTGTAGGCCAGAGCTGAGCAGTGGATCTCTGAGAGTTCCTTCTCTGATTTGTTCTCTGACTTCAGAAACTCTTGGATCTCCTGATGAACTGAGAGATCCTTCATCTCCATCAGACAGTGATAGATGTTGATGCTTCTGTCAGGAGAGACTCCTCCACTGTTGATCTTCTTCAGGTTGTTGATGGCTCTCTGGATGGTTTCTGGATTGTTCTCTGTCTGACCCAGCAGGCCTCCTAAGAGTCTCTGGTTGGACTCCACAGAGAGACCATGAAGGAAGCGGACCAACAGGTCCAGGTTTCCAGTTTGACTCTTGAGGGATTTCTTCATGACTTTACTCAGAAACTTATCCAGGAATGGGTTATATATTATGTCCTTCAGCAAGTCCTCAATGACCTTTAATGGGTTCTTTATGTTGTCCTCCAGGAAGTCCTCAATGACCTCTACCTTCCTGTTGGAGTAACAGTGGAACATGTAGACTGCAGCCAGAAACTCCTGAATGCTCAGATGAACAAAGCTGTAGACCGCTTTCTGGAAGATCTCACACTCTCTTCTGAAGATCTCAGTACAAACTCCAGAGTACACTGAGGCCTCTGTGACATCCAGACCACACTGCTGCAGGTCTTCTTGGTAGAACATGATGTTTCCTTTCTCCAGATGTTCAAATGCCAGCCTCCCCAGCTTCAGAAGAACTTCCCTGTCAGTCTCTGTCAGCTCTTGTGGACTTGTCTGATGTTCCTGCTGGTACTTGTTCTTCTTCCTCTTTGTCTGGACCATCAGGAAGTGGGAGTACATGTCAGTCAGGGTGGTGGGCAGCTCTCCTCTCTGCTCTGTGGTCAGCAGGTTCTCCAGAACCACAGCAGTGATCCAGCAGAAGACTGGAACTTCACACATGATGTAGAGGGACATGGAGCCCTTGATGTGGGAGATGATTCTGCTGGACAGCTCTCCATCTGGGAACCTCCTCCTGAAGTACTCCTCCTTCTGAGCATCATTGAAGCCTCGGACTTCTGTCAGTCTGTCCACACATGAAGGAGGGATCTGATTGGCTGCTGCAGGTCTGGAAGTGATCCAGACCAGAGCTGAGGGCAGCAGACGTCCCTGGATGAGGTTAGTGAGCAGCACGTTGACTGAGGACTTGTGTGTGACATCAGACACCAGCGGACTGTTGTTGAAGTCCAGAGAAAGTCTGCTTTCATCCAGACCATCAAAGATGAACAGAAGTTTGCAGACAGACAGCCGTTCTGCTGGGATCTTCTGGAGTGTTGGATGGAACAGCTGGATCAGAGTGAGAAGACTGTGCTGCTCATCTCTGATCAAGTTCATCTCCCTGAAGGACAGAGGAACCACAGCACTGATGTCTTGGTTCTCCAAGCCCTCGGCCCAGTCCAGAGTGAACTTCTGCACTGACAAGCTTTTTCCAGCTCCAGCAACTCCGCTGGTCAGAACCACTCTGATGGATCTGTGTTGGTCAGGGAGGACTTTGAAGATCTCTGGGTTCTTGATTGCAGTGTCATGGAGCTGGTTGGTCTTGGTGGTGGTCTCCAGCTGCATCACCTCATGTTGGGTGTGAGCCTCTGGTCTCAGTCCCTCTGTGATGTAGAGCTCAGTGTAGACCCTGTTGAGGAGCGTTTCTCTTCCTGCTTCTTCAGTTCCTTCAGCCACATGTTCACTTCTGCTCCTCAGACTGATCTGATGTTCTCCAAACATCTCCTGCAGACCAACATCTGCTGAAAGAGCAGAGAAGAAAGCTCCTTCTTGAGTGTTCCACATGTTCCCAGAAGAATCCATCAGCAGATGATCAGGCTCTGACTCACCAGCTCTGGGTCTTTCTGCAGACTGGGGTCCGCTCCTCTTCTTCTCTCTGTGGACACTAAGGAGAAACGTTAGTGAACAACAATCAAAGCAGTCAGTGGGAAGTTCCAGACTAACTCTGATCATGGAGCAGATCCTCTCTGATCTTCAGACTCAGATATTGTGATCCAGACTGTGCTGAATGTGAGCAAATGTGTTTCCAGGTTAAACCAGAGCAGATCTAGTCCATCTGAAGGTCTAAATGATGCGTTAGCTGTGTTTGGAGCTCATGTCTGGACTGAGCTCAGAGAAAAGTTCAGCTGTTTGCTTCATCCTCACAGACTGAGCTTTGTGTCCTCCAGAGTTGTCCAACTCTTTTCTTTCCTCTCAGACCTAAAGCGCTCACAGCAGATGGTTGACCTTCCTGGATGGATCAGCTGATGTTCTTGATGAGAACATTGTTGTTCCTGCTGAGAGCTGAACTCTGCTTTGTTCACTAGAAACTGCTTCTTACTGTGAGTCTGAAGGTCCTGGTTCAGATCTGAAGAATGGAGGTTCATATTTGGACTGGTCACTCTTCATGGATCCACAGCTGGAGGCTGCAGACTGGACTCTCTGTGTGACCTGTTGACCTCTGCAAACACCAAACCATCAGAGTGTTGGAGGATCTGCTTCTTCATGAACAGCTGATGGACTTTGACATGAACACAGACTGAGCTGTTTAGTCTGGAATAACATGACATGTTTGGATCAACAGTTTCCAGCTTTCAGCATTTTCTGTCAGTCAATCCAGACTTTTTTCTAGAAAAGCTGATTCCAATTCTCCATGTAGAAATGTAGAAAGTCTTATAGCAGAAAGTCAAACTAGAACAATGTGATGTTTGGAAAGCATGAAAATCTGAATCCTAGGAGTCTGCAGTGATTCTTCTCATTAGACTGGAGCTGCTGTCAGTCAGAGTCAGCAGTCAACATGTTTTCTTCTCCAACATCTCTGATGTCTCTCAGAGACTCTCAGAAGACTCAACTGAAAAGATCTCATCACACACATGATGCTCCAAGTGAGTCTGATCAGAGAGATCCAGAACTGAACCAGACCTCAAGTCCTTCATCTGAAAACTGTTGATCATCTGAACTAAATCCAGCCTCCTTGAAACTCTGACAAACACTCACTGTTCCACTGCTGGATGGATGTCCTTGAAGTTAAGACCCCAATCCTCTAATGTCTCAATCCTGTTGGACCTCCAGCTGGATTCAGATCCAGGTCCAGGTCCAGGTCCAGGTTGGTTCCTGTGGAGAATGAAGGTTGCTGGTGTGAGTCCTGAGCTCTGACATGGAGAAGATCATGGACAGTTGGAGATGTTCATCTCACCTCTGAGCTTTGCTCTGGTCGTCATGGTTACCATCTCTGCTTTTAGAGGGAGGGGCTTCCTCCTGTGGTTCCTCCCACTGATCCATGCTGCTGGATTCACTGGATCCACATCAGCTCACACACACCTTCCTCCTTCACCTGCAGAGGAAACCCTCCTCATCATCAGCTCTGATCCTCCTTCACCAACAGATCAGCTGCTCCTCCACTGATTGGCTCTTCTCTTGTGTTTCCTCTCAGGTTCAGGTGAATGCAGTCAGACAGCAGTGGGAGGCAGAGGAAGCTGCCATCAGCTGCTGCACTTCTGCTCTCCCTCCACCAGGTGGAGACATGGAGCTGCAGCAGCAACATTTCCATTCAGTCACTTTGACAAAGAAACAACAAACTTCCTGTTTCTACACTTCAGGAAACATGAAGCATCAAGAAAACAGACAGAAATCAAAGAAGGAAGAGAAAAGAAAGAAGTACATGAATTCTTCCTCTCAAAGCTTCAACAGAGACTTTCTCATGACCTTTGACCTCCACACAGGTTTGGATGGAGGAGGTTTGGGAGTCAGAAATGAAACCTTTGAGCTCCAGAGCTTCATGATGGTTTGTGTTTCTGACAGAAACTCTTTCTTCTGTCTGGTTCTGGAAAGTTCTGACAGGAAGCAGCAGTCAGCTGATCTGAACCACTTTGATGAGTCAGCATTTTCACTTCTCCAAACATCAACAGTTTATTCTGTGAAAATCTTCAATAAAAATATAATTTGTTTCCATTTTCTTCATCAATCAGTGAAACAGAAACTGATCAATAAGTGAGAATTGATCCTCAGTTGTTGATCAGTAATGCGATCAAATCTTTAACCCTTGTGTTATCTTAGATGACCCCCCCCTTACATTGACGTGTTCTCCCTTCCATGACAAAGGTGGATAAAGGTGGAAAGATTTCATGTAATCCATGGACACCAGTGAAGATCACAAATCATTGAAGAAAAAAGGTTCAGCGTACTGTCCAGTGGGTCTAGATGACCCAACTCCTAATGTTAAAAGGATAGCACAAGGGTTACACAGCAGAGTGATGAGAGTTTGCAGAGGAAGGAGGTCTTCACTGAACACTGAGAGAAACAGTCAAGTTAGTGAAGACAAAGTTCCAGAAACAAAGAAACAAATGAACAAAGACTATATTTTCCTGAATCATTTGACGAGTCGTCTCTTCTCACCGTGTGAAGCAGCTCAGATCAGTGATTCTGCTTGTTTCCCTTCTGCTTTGCTTTAAGAACAGATCACTTCCTCATGTTGTGTTGATTCTGCTGAGTGTTGTTGTTTGTCATCACTGTTTAGATTTGTGTTTTCAGATCAGCTGATCAGAGAAATGGAAAGAAAACCTCTTTTTCTTCTGGACTCTGCAGACTCGTTCCTTTCAGTCAGGCTTCTGCTTTGGACCAATCAGCTTTTCTCCTGAATGGTTCTGCTAGATTTGATCACATGACCTCGGACCCGGTGGCTCCTCTTCTTCACACTGAGCTGCTGTTTGTGAGGAAGATGCAGAGAAGATGAAGCTTCATGTTGATCTTTCCTCTTTAGTCTCCACATCTCAGCTCTTCGTCTTGGTTCTGGATACAAACAGGTTCTGGTTTCAAAATTTTCTCAAAATTTTCTGAACTGAAACAAAGTGAATTCACAAAAACTCTGATCCAATCATTTCATCTGAATTGAAGGTGTAGATGATCTCCCAGAATGCTCTGGGCTCTGAGGGTTTGATCAGGATTAATTTCTTATTCCTGAACACAGCAGATGTGATGGAAGGGGGCGGAGCTTCAGTGATTGACAGGTTGATGCAGAAGTCTTCTTGGTGGTGATCTGCCTCTCAGATGCTGCAGGATGTTTGTGGATTGTCCTGCAGACTCTGGATCCATGAAGAGAGGATGAAGATGAGGGTGGATCCTCTTCATCCTGATTTAGTGGGAGTTCTGCACTGACAGGAAGTGAAGCAGAAACTGAAGGAAGCTTCAGAACCAGCAGTTCGGGGAAGAAAGTAGAGGTTTCTGGGTCTGAAGGTTCTGACCAATCAGAAAGAAGCAGATCAGAACCTGCAGAAGGTTTAAGTACAAACATGGACACTTGGAGGCGGAGCTTCATCTGTGATGTAGAGCAGTGTTTTCGGCACACTAGTATGCCATGGGAGATTGTCAAGTGTGCCGTGGGAAATTGTCCTCATAATCATTAACTGATCTAAAACCATTTTCCATCTCCAGGATATCAACTCTGTGTTCATCCAAACAGGCCCTGATAAAACACTGAGGAGTTAGGAATATAAAAGATCATAAAATTATTTTTTCTCTGTGTTTATTTGATACTATTAAAGACGTTTTGATAAGAATGACGGTATTACGATTTAGTTGCAAGTAAAGCTGTTTCCGGAAAAGTTACGCCCCTTTAACTATCTCCACCAATCATTCTTGGAGGCTTAATCACATGTCATCAGTCTGACCAATCAGAAGAGGTAAAAGTCTTCACTTCCTTGTTCTGATTCTGCTCATAAAGTCGCTCAGTTCCAACAAAAATACCAGCTAAAGTTCGTCTTTAGTGGTGCAGCTTTTCACAGTATCCGTGATCAGACCGTGGAAAAAGTGAACACAACAATGAAGCTCAGAGACATAAGTCTTTCTGCCCTTTTGCTGCAGTTTTCCCACTACATCTCCCATAATGCATTGGGTTTAAGTTACAGCTCCGCTGCGCACAATGAGTCGTCCTTGTTAAACGTCTTGAAACCACAATGAACACACATTTGTTGGGTCTAAACTGGATCAACATTTCTCAACTATATTTGAGCTGGAAGAACAGACACGGACTCGCTTTAAATCTTTTCTCGAGGAGAGCAGACAGGAATATACTCAAGCCATTCTCCGTGTGCTCTGAGTTTACAAAGGTCTGCCTCCTCACTTTTATTCAAAATCAGGGCGTTACCTAAAGTACAGCATATGAGAACTACTCACAAGGAGGTGGTTGTAAGCACACACACATACACACAGCCCACAATGGCCATAAAACAGAGAGACATCCATTCCCAGGACATTGCTAATCCCCCCAGGAGAGTAGGGTCATTTCTGTAGATCAAGGGTCATCAGTCAGCTCCTGTGGCTTCAGGGCCAGGGCCAAAAGGTCAAAGGTGGACTTCTAATTCCCAGTTCAATTCAGAGCTAAAATTCTTCCCGGGCTGTTTCTCTCAGACAAGTAATATACTTTTACAGCTAGAAAGTTCAGAGTGAATATGGGATAACTTATGTACAAATTTATTCTAACAACATCACACAGTTAGAAATTTTCTAACTTAACTTTTATTTAATCTTTTAGAAAAAACAGCTGCAACTTCCTGCTTTTGCTGCCACAATTATGACAAAAATGCATGTGAGATCATGGAGGGACTGTAGATCAATAAAGACTATGAGTTTCTGCTTTTTTTTTTGGATGCTGGTGTGCCGCGGGATTTTTGTCAAGGTTGAAGTGTGCCGTGGCCCTAAAAAGGTTGAAAAACACTGATGTAAAGCAGGGTCCTCCCAGAGGAGATGACAGAGCAACAATTCAGTGACAGAAAACACTGTTTGCTTTCCTTCAGCTGCAGATGCTTTTTCTCACAGGCTTCCTGTTGGAACCTGCAACAGGCTCCTTCTCAGTGGGCGTGGCCTCACATTTTCCTGTCAGCATGCAGTCTGCTGGCAGCCCTGCTTGACTCCTCCCTCCCCCTCAAAACTCTCCATTAGAGCGCCTTCAACCTTTACGCACACGTTGGATTGAACGTGCACGCGTGTGAGCGTGTGCATGAAGGTCTGTGATTGCAGCCACAGATCATCTGCAGACAGAATCAAAGAGCTTCATCTGAGCAGAACATCCTCCACTTTCAAAGCTTATTCTTTCAGTTCTCTCTAAGGTCAAAGGTCGCTCCACAAACTCCCTCCCTCAAAGACTCTTGGGTGTTTTTTCTTTCAGCTCAGTGCTCCTCCTAGTGTTTGGTGGTGGAACAGCTCTGCTGCAGTTTCGATTTTCTTCATGGAGGATCCAGATGTGCAGAAGAAACAGGACACACTGATCCAGATGTTTGTCTGTCACTCATTAGATGACAAAGCATTTAGTTACCTGAAGAAAGTCAAAGATAAATATCAAACTTAGGATAATCATAAATTGATTAGTAATTATCAATACATCCACACACAAGTGTAAATAATACAGTTCTAATGACTCTTAATCGTAAATAGAGATATTGGCACTCATAAATACAGTATATGACACATTCAAACCCTTAAATATTAAGTTTGTCTAAAGGAAATTCATTATTTTTTTAGAAGTAGAAAGAAGTGAACCTATATAATCCCATCCCCATCATGCTTTACTAAACTTTTTATTTTTCCAGAATTATCCGGTTGTTCAATTCAGATCAGTTATTTATAGTTTACCATCATGAGTGCAGATTATTAAAATTAATA
>CM074494.1:13223112-13240370 GCA_037389245.1 Oryzias sinensis | reverse complement strand
TATTAATTTTAATAATCTGCACTCATGATGGTAAACTATAAATAACTAATCTGAATTGAACAACCGGATAATTCTGGAAAAATAAAAAGTTTAGTAAAGCATGATGGGGATGGGATTATATAGGTTCACTTCTTTCTACTTCTAAAAAAATAATGAATTTCCTTTAGACAAGCTTAATATTTAAGGGTTTGAATGTGTCATATACTGTATTTATGAGTGCCAATATCTCTATTTATGATTAAGAGTCATTAGAACTGTATTATTTACACTTGTGTGTGGATGTATTGATAATTACTAATCAATTTATGATTATCCTAAGTTTGATATTTATCTTTGACTTTCTTCATGTAACTAAATGCTTTGTCATCTAATGAGTGACAGACAAACATCTGGATCAGTGTGTCCCGTTTCTTCTGCACATCTGGATCCTCCATGAAGAAAATCGAAACTGCAGCAGAGCTGTTCCACCACCAAACACTGGGAGGAGCACTGAGCTGAAAGAAAAAACACCCAAGAGTCTTTGAGGGAGGGAGTTTGTGGAGCGACCTTTGACCTTAGAGAGAACTGAAAGAATAAGCTTTGAAAGTGGAGGATGTTCTGCTCAGATGAAGCTCTTTGATTCTGTCTGCAGATGATCTGTGGCTGCAATCACAGACCTTCATGCACACGCTCACACGCGTGCACATTCAATCCAACGGGTGCGTAAAGGTTGAAGGCGCTCTAACGGAGAGCTTTGAGGGGGAGGGAGGAGTCAAGCAGGGCTGCCAGCAGAATGCATGCTGACAGGAAAATGTGAGGCCACACCCACTGAGAAGGAGCCTGTTGCAGGTTCCAACAGGAAGCCTGTGAGAAAAAGCATCTGCAGCTGAAGGAAAGCAAACAGTTTTCTGTCACTGAATTGTTGCTCTGTCATCTCCGGGAGGACCCTGCTTTACATCAGTGTTTTTCAACCTTTTTAGGGCCACGGCACACTTCAACCTTGACAAAAATTCCGCGGCACACCAGCATCCAAAAAAAAAAAAGCAGAAACTCATAGTCTTTATTGATCTACAGTCCCTCCATGATCTCACATGCATTTTTGTGATAATTGTGGCAGCAAAAGCAGGAAGTTGCAGCTGTTTTTTCTAAAAGATTAAACAAAAGTTAAGTTAGAAAATTTCTAACTGTTTGATGTTGTTAGAATAAATTTGTACATAAGTTATCCCATATTCACTCTGAACTTTCTAGCTGTAAAAGTATATTACTTGTCTGAGAGAAACAGCCCGGGAAGAATTTTAGCTCTGAATTGAACTGGGAATTAGAAGTCCACCTTTGACCTTTTGGCCCTGGCCCTGAAGCCACAGGAGCTGACTGATGACCCTTGATCTACAGAAATGACCCTACTCTCCTGGGTGGATTAGCAATGTCCTGGGAATGGATGTCTCTCTGTTTTATGGCCATTGTGGGCTGTGTGTGTGTGTGTGTGTGTGTGCTTACAACCACCTCCTTGTGAGTAGTTCTCATATGCTGTACTTTAGGTAACGCCCTGATTTTGAATAAAAGTGAGGAGGCAGACCTTTGTAAACTCAGAGCACACGGAGAATGGCTTGAGTATATTCCCTTTCTGCTCTCCTCGAGAAAAGATTTAAAGCGAGTCCGTGTCTGTTCTTCCAGCTCAAATATAGTTGAGAAATGTTGATCCAGTTTAGACCCAACAGATGTGTGTTCATTGTGGTTTCAAGACGTTTAACAAGGACGACTCATTGTGCGCAGCGGAGCTGTAACTTTAACCCAATGCATTATGGGAGATGTAGTGGGAAAACTGCAGCAAAAGGGCAGAAAGACTTATGTCTCTGAGCTTCGTGGTTTTGTTCACTTGTTCCACGATCTGATCACGGATACTGTGAAAAGCTGCACCACTAAAGACGAACTTTAGCTGGTACTTTTGTTGGAACTGAGCGACTTTATGAGCAGAATCAGAACAAGGAAGTGAAGACTTTTACCTCTTCTGATTGGTCAGACTGATGACATGTGATTAAGCCTCCAAGAATGATTGGTGGAGATAGTTAAAGGGGCGGAACTTTTCCGGAAACAGCTTTACTTGCAACTAAATCGTGGTACCGTCATTCTTATCAAAACGTCTTTAATAGTATCAAATAAACACAGAGAAAAAATAATTTTATGATCTTTTATATTCCTAACTACTCAGTGTTTTATCAGGGCCTGTTTGGATGAACACAGAGTTGATATCCTGGAGATGGTAAATGGTTTTAGATCAGTTAATGATTATGAGGACAATTTCCCACGGCAAACTTGACAATCTCCCATGGCATACTAGTGTGCCGAAAACACTGCTCTACATCACAGATGAAGCTCCGCCTCCAAGTGTCCATGTTTGTACTTCAACCTTCTGCAGGTTCTGATCTGCTTCTTTCTGATTGGTCAGAACCTTCAGACCCAGAAACCTCTACTTTCTTCCCCGAACTGTTGGTTCTGAAGCTTCCTTCAGTTTCTGCTTCACTTCCTGTCAGTGCAGAACTCCCACTAAATCAGGATGAAGAGGATCCACCCTCATCTTCATCCTCTCTTCATGGATCCAGAGTCTGCAGGACAATCCACAAACATCCTGCAGCATCTGAGAGGCAGATCACCTCCAAGAAGACTTCTGCATCAACCTGTCAATCACTGAAGCTCCGCCCCCTTCCATCACATCTGCTGTGTTCAGGAATAAGAAATTAATCCTGATCAAACCCTCAGAGCCCAGAGCATTCTGGGAGATCATCTACACCTTCAATTCAGATGAAATGATTGGATCAGAGTTTTTGTGAATTCACTTTGTTTCAGTTCAGAAAATTTTGAGAAAATTTTGAAACCAGAACCTGTTTGGATCCAGAACCAAGACGAAGAGCTGAGATGTGGAGACTAAAGAGGAAAGATCAACATGAAGCTTCATCTTCTCTGCATCTTCCTCACAAACAGCAGCTCAGCGTGAAGAAGAGGAGCCACCGGGTCCGAGGTCATGTGATCAAATCTAGCAGAACCATTCAGGAGAAAAGCTGATTGGTCCAAAGCAGAAGCCTGACTGAAAGGAACGAGTCTGCAGAGTCCAGAAGAAAAAGAGGTTTTCTTTCCATTTCTCTGATAGGCTGATCTGAAAACACAAATCTAAACAGTGACGACAAACAACAAGACTCAGCAGAATCAACACAACATGAGGAAGTGATCTGTTCTTAAAGCAAAGCAGAAGAGAAACAAGCAGAATCACTGATCTGACCTGCTTCACACGGTGAGAAGAGACGACTCGTCAAATTTTTCAGGAAAATATAGTCTTTGTTCATTTGTTTCTTTGTTTCTGGAACTTTGTCTTCACTAACTTGACTGTTTCTCTCAGTGTTCAGTGAAGACCTCCTTCCTCTGCAAACTCTCATCACTCTGCTGTGTAACCCTTGTGCTATCCTTTTAACATTAGGAGTTGGGTCATCTAGACCCACTGGACAGTACGCTGAACCTTTTTTCTTCAATGATTTGTGATCTTCACTGGTGTCCATGGATTACATGAAATCTTTCCACCTTTATCCACCTTTGTCATGGTAGGGAGAACACGTCAATGTAAGGGTGGGGTTATCTAAGATAGCACAAGGGTTAAAGATTTGATCGCATTACTGATCAACAACTGAGGATCAATTCTCACTTATTGATCAGTTTCTGTTTCACTGATTGATGAAGAAAATGGAAACAAATTATGTTTTTATTGAAGATTTTCACAGAATAAACTGTTGATGTTTGGAGAAGTGAAAATGCTGACTCATCAAAGTGGTTAAGATCAGCTGACTGCTGCTTCCTGTCAGAACTTTCCAGAACCCAGACAGAAGAAAGAGTTTCTGTCAGAAACACAAACCATCATGAAGCTCTGGAGCTCAATGGTTTCATTTCTGACTCCCAAACCTTCCTGTTCTCCTCCATCCAAACCTGTGTGGAGGTCAAAGGTCATGAGAAAGTCTCTGTTGAAGCTTTGAGAGGAAGAATTCATGTCTTTCTTTCTTTTCTCTTCCTTCTTTGATTTCTGTCTGTTTTTCTTGATGCTTCATGTTTCCTAAAGTGTAGAAACAGGAAGTTTGTTGTTTCTTTGTCAAAGTGACTGAATGGAAATGTTGCTGCTGCAGCTCCATGTCTCCACCTGGTGGAGGGAGAGCAGAAGTGCAGCAGCCGATGGCAGCTTCCTCTGCCTCCCACTGCTGTCTGACTGCATTCACCTGAACCTGAGAGGAAACACAAGAGAAGAGCCAATCAGTGGAGGAGCAGCTGATCTGTTGGTGAAGGAGGATCAGAGCTGATGATGAGGAGGGTTTCCTCTGCAGGTGAAGGTGGAAGGTGTGTGTGAGCTGATGTGGATCCAGTCAATCCAGCAGCATGGATCAGTGGGAGGAACCACAGGAGGGAGCCCCTCCCTCTACAAGCAGAGATGGTAACCATGACAACCACAGCAAAGCTGAGAGGTGAGATGAACATCTCCAACTGTCCATGATCTTCTCCATGTAAGAGCTCAGGACTCACACCAGCAACCTTCATTCTTCACAGGAACCAACCTGGATCTGAACCTGGACCTGAACCTGGACCTGGATCCAGCTGGGGGTCCAAAAGGAGTGACGTGTCAGAGGATTATTTTACTAAATTCAAAAACAGTCGTTCGAGAGTGAAACAGTAAGTGTTTATCAAATACTGTTATTGATGTAATGGATGGACAAAATTTGATAGATTGGAGTTTTTTCCTACAGTGAAAATTACTGTATGCAGGATCACACACTTGTCGGAAGGGGGTGTTTTATGTCTGACTGCAGATCCGTAGTTTAATAGTTGAACATGGAAGATACTGATCAATGTTCAATACAAAATATATGAGTTTCTAATAAAACAAATGTTTTTCCATCAGGGCCCAACAGATATTTCAAACTGACTGTGGATCTGAATCCAGCCGCGGTTTCTCCAAGACTAAAAAGTCATCAGCTTCTATTCCTAACTTAAAAGACATCAGTTCAGGACTGGAACAGTGAGTGAGAGTTAAAGGAATATCGCAGACCTCAGCACTCACTCCAGCCACCTTCATTCTTCATAGGAACCAACCTGGACCTGGACCTGGACCTGAATCCAGTTGTGGATCCTTCAGGAGTTGCCGGTCGAAGGGTAAAAAGCCTAACTTCAAGGACATCCATCCAGCAGTGGAACAGTGAGTGTTTGTCAGAGTTTTTGGAGGCTGGATTCTAGTTCAGATGATCAACAGTTTTCAGATGAAGGACTGGAGGTCTGGTTCAGTTCTGGATCTCTCTGATCAGACTCACTTGGAGCATCATGTGTGTGATGAGATCTTTTCAGTTGAGTCTTCTGAGAGTCTCTGAGAGACATCAGAGATGTTGGAGAAGAAAACATGTTGACTGCTGACTCTGACTGACAGCAGCTCCAGTCTAATGAGAAGAATCACTGCAGACTCCTAGGATTCAGATTTTCATGCTTTCCAAACAACACATTGTTCTAGTTTGACTTTCTGCTCTCAGAATTTCTACATTTCTACCTGGAGAATTGGAATCAGCTTTTCTAGAAAAAAGTCTGGATTGACTGACAGAAAATGCTGAAAGCTGGAAACTGTTGATCCAAACATGTCATGTTATTCCAGACTAAACAGCTCAGTCTGTGTTCATGTCAAAGTCCATCAGCTGTTCATGAAGAAGCAGATCCTCCAACACTCTGATGCTTTGGTGTTTGCAGAGGTCAACAGGTCACACAGAGAGTCCAGTCTGCAGCCTCCAGCTGTGGCTCCATGAAGAGTGACCGGTCCAAATGGAATCCTCCAGACTTCAGAACTGAACCAGGACCTTCAGACTCACAGTAAGAAGCAGTTTCCAGTGAACAAAGCAGAGTTCAGCTCTCAGCAGGAACAAGAATGTTCTCATCAAGAACATCAGCTGATCCATCCAGGAAGGTCAACCATCTGCTGTGAGCGCTTTAGGTCTGAGAGGAAAGAAAAGAGTTGGACAACTCTGGAGGACACAAAGCTCAGTCTGTGAGGATGAAGCAAACAGCTGAACTTTTCTTGAGCTCAGTCCAGACAGGAGCTCCAAACACAGCTAACGCATCATTTAGACCTTCAGATGGACTAGATCTGCTCTGGTTTCACCTGGAAACACATTTGCTCACATTAAGCACAGTCTGGATCACAATATCTGAGTCTGCAGATCAGAGAGGATCTGCTCCATGATCAGAGTTAGTCTGGAACTTCCCACTGACTGCTTTGATTGTTGTTCACTAACGTTTCTCCTTAGTGTCCACAGAGAGAAGAAGAGGAGCGGACCCCAGTCTGCAGAAAGACCCAGAGCTGGTGAGTCAGAGCCTGATCATCTGCTGATGGATTCTTCTGGAAACATGTGGAACACTCATGAAGGAGCTTTCTTCTCTGCTCTGTCAGCAGATGTTGGTCTGCAGGAGATGTTTGGAGAACATCAGATCAGTCTGAGGAGCAGAAGTGAACATGTGGCTGAAGGAACTGAAGAAGCAGGAAGAGAAACGCTCCTCAACAGGGTCTACACTGAGCTCTACATCACAGAGGGACTGAGACCAGAGGCTCACACCCAACATGAGGTGATGCAGCTGGAGACCACCACCAAAACCAACCAGCTCCATGACACTGCAATCAAGAACCCAGACATCTTCAAAGTCCTCCCTGACCAACACAGATCCATCAGAGTGGTTCTGACCAGCGGAGTTGCTGGAGCTGGAAAAAGCTTCTCAGTGCAGAAGTTCACTCTGGACTGGGCCGAGGGCTTGGAAAACCAAGACATCAGTGCTGTGGTTCCTCTGTCCTTCAGGGAGATGAACTTGATCAGAGATGAGCAGCACAGTCTTCTCACTCTGATCCAGCTGTTCCATCCAACACTCCAGAAGATCCCAGCAGAACAGCTGTCTGTCTGCAAACTTCTGTTCATCTTTGATGGTCTGGATGAAAGCAGACTTTCTCTGGACTTCAACAACAGTCCGCTGGTGTCTGATGTCACACACAAGTCCTCAGTCAACGTGCTGCTCACTAACCTCATCCAGGGACGTCTGCTGCCCTCAGCTCTGGTCTGGATCACGTCCAGACCTGCAGCAGCCAATCAGATCCCTCCTTCATGTGTGGACAGACTGACAGAAGTCCGAGGCTTCAATGATGCTCAGAAGGAGGAGTACTTCAGGAGGAGGTTCCCAGATGGAGAGCTGTCCAGCAGAATCATCTCCCACATCAAGGGCTCCATGTCCCTCTACATCATGTGTGAAGTTCCAGTCTTCTGCTGGATCACTGCTGTGGTTATGGAGAACCTGCTGACCACAGAGCAGAGAGGAGAGCTGCCCATCACCCTGACTGACATGTACTCCCACTTCCTGATGGTCCAGACAAAGAGGAAGAAAAACAAGTACCAGCAGGAACATAGGACAAGTCCACAAGAGCTGACAGAGACTGACAGGGAAGTTCTTCTGAAGCTGGGGAGGCTGGCATTTGAACATCTGGAGAAAGGAAACATCATGTTCTACCAAGAAGACCTGCAACAGTGTGGTCTGGATGTCACAGAGGCTTCAGTGTACTCTGGAGTTTGTACTGAGATCTTCAGAAGAGAGTGTGAGATCTACCAGAAACCGGTCTACAGCTTTGTTCATCTGAGCGTTCAGGAGTTTCTGGCTGCAGTCTACATGTTCCACTGTTACTCCAACAGGAAGGTAAAGGTCATTAAGGACTTCCTGAAGAACAACATGGAGAACCCATCCCTGGATGAGTTTCTGAGTAGAGTCATGGAGAAATCCCTGCAGAGTCAAACTGGACACCTAGACCTGCTGGTTCGCTTCCTTCATGGTCTCTCTGTGGAGTCCAACCAGAGACTCTTAGGAGGCCTGCTGGGTCAGACAGAGAAGAATCCAGAAACCATCCAGAGAGCCATCAACAACCTGAAGATCAACAATAAAGGAGTTTCTCCTGACAGAAGCATCAACATCTATCACTGTCCAATGGAGATGAAGGACCTCTCAGTTCATCAGGAGATCCAAGAGTTCCTGAAGTCAAAGAACAAATCAAAGAAGAAGCTCTCAGAGATCCACTGCTCAGCTCTGGCCTACACTCTGCAGATGTCAGAGGAGGTTCTGGATGAGCTGGACCTGGACCAGTACAAGACATCAGCTGAGGGTAGACGGAGACTGATCCCAGCTGTGAGGAACTGCAGAAAGTTCAGGTGAGTCCAGAAGTGACTGTGATGATAAATCAGATCAGTGTTCAGATTGATTTACAAAGAATGAAAGGTTTAAAAATGATTAGAAATAAATGGTAAATGGTAAATGGCGTATACTTATATAGCGCTTTCTACCTTCTTACGAAGGCCCAAAGTGCTTTACAGTCACCGTCCCATTCACCCATGCACACACACACTCACACACACATTCACACACTGATGGCGGCTCCGCTGCCGAACACTGGCGCCAACCTCCCACCAGAGGCAAGGTGGAGTTCAGTGTCTTGCCCAAGGACACTTCGACACAGGGGCGTGCAAGGCGGGAATCGAACCTGCAATATTACGATGATGGGTCGACCGCCCTACCGCTGCACCATGGCCGTGAAAGAAGAAAATCAGTTTGTTTTTAACACTCATATGATCTTTTAGCTAAAGAGCAAAGAAGGATCATATTTGTCCAAATGAAATCCAATTCAGGGACTATTTTCTTCATCCCACTCCCGCCCGCTGAATTTCTGACCAATCCCGCCCGCTCCCGCAACGTATGCGTTACACTCCCGCCCACACTTGCAAAACTCATAGAATTTAGTCCCGCACAGTAATAGAGATGCATTGATTTTGTATCGTCTCCCGTCCCGCAGGAAAAAAACACATATTTGTTTTGATATTATTACAGAGATTCATGTCCCTCCTCCAGCCTCATCTTTTTATGCATTCCTCTTTTGTGTAATTTGCAACTTAAATATTAAATATATTTTCCCAAATCCTGTTTGATTAAAAGTGTGCGTGTGTGCACGCGCAGACAGACGGCCTGAAGCGGGCTCTTAGTAAGAGGCGGGGCGGGGCGTTGCACACCCCCTACAACAGGTTAGATGACAGAGGCCATTGGGCGTCTCTACCTGGTGCCTTCACGGAGCGTCAGACTCCAACAGCCGCACAACCTAACGTTATTCATGGCAGGACTCTTCCCGCTGTTTTTTTTTTTTTTGCCGCTCGCTCCTGCCCGCAGCACAATTCAAACCGCCCAATCCCGCGAGATTTGGGTTGTTTTTTAGTTTGAACCCAAAGCAGACGGTCCAGAATGAAAGGATGTCTTCATTTCCACAATGTCAGCCATTCTAGAAGCACATTTCTACAATGCTCTTTCTGTTCATCATCTTCTTTCTAGATAAATCATTGATCTGTGAATGAAACAGTTTGATGACTAAAAGAAGAAACTGAAGCAGAAACTGGATTTCTTAGGTTCTTCTATTTCAGACACCGTTATGTTTTTCCAGGTACCTTATTTTCATGACTAGGGATGGGTATCGTTAGGTTTAAATAGTACTACTACTCTTATTGATACTGCTTATCGATCCGGTATTTTAACAGTACTCTTATTGATACTTTTTGAGGACAAAAAAAATAAACATTAAATAAATAAATAAATTACAAATTAAGAACATAAACAGTCTTATTTCATCATTGTGGAACACCATTGTTTTTTTTATCAAAACATTTGACTTTATGCATGATAATGTTCCAGTACCATCCTGGAATGCACGTGGATGTGTTAGACCAGGGGTCGGCAACATGAACCTCTCAGAGAGACATTTGGATCAGTTTCCCACTGAGATGAAAGAACAGGGAGCCGCAACACTAGATTTGTTATAAAAAAAGGTTTTTGCTGATTTATCGTAATAGTTCATCTGGCAATACTTGTTTTGATTCAAAATGCTGTCAGGATATTTATTTAATTATTTAATTATTTGTATTCTTTATGAGTGATTTTTCCTTTGTTTTTTTGTCCATTTTCCACAACCTTGAATACACTTTTTTCTCTATGAAACACACAGAGTTAAGATGAATGAGATGATGGAAACATATTCGCTTTGATGCAGACTCCTTTATATTTATTTATTTTCTTTAAATCCAGTAAAGCCAATAAATTATATTAATTTTATGGATGACAACTATTTTTTATTAGGAAGCAGCTGTTAGTTTGTTGCGGGTTTGGGCGTGGACACATTAACATAACATACCGGAAAAACATGCATGCTAGTATTGAACCTTTCCTGCAATGATGTTTCTGACCACAGAGGAGATGCCCTTCTGGGCCGACAGCAGATCTTCCTTCGGGGTTCACTTCTCTGTATGGACCCTCAGAGCCTCAAGAGCGGGTTAATGATAGAACCAGTCTCTGTTTTTTTAGAGGAAAACCTTTTTTTTATTACTGTTCTCCATAACTGAGTGACACAAACTGAATGCACACTCACATATTCACTTGGCTGAGTGTCTGCTCCTCCTTTTGTAAACAGGGGAGCGCGGCAGGTAGGAGCTAAGCACACACACATTTCAGCACACACACATACACACTCATTGTGGGAAAAAAACAGTGGGAGAAAAACTGAGTTGGTTCTCATGCGTCTTCTAAACATTATGTGCACTTCCTCATTGGGCGCCCCCACGGTTTGGAGAAAATGTAAGACTTTTAAGTGGGCTTTATAGTCGTGAAAATACGGTACCTGACATGTTTTGATGGATTTCGTCCGTCTTCGTCATAGTCGAGGATGACTCTGACTCTGCACAATGAAGCTTAGCATCACAGCTAACTTGTAAACTTACACAGGTTCTGGTTCCTCCATAGAAACAGTAACTTTAGCCTCTTTCTACCAAGAAGACCTTCTGGAAAGTTCTGCCTGAAGGTTGGTGCTGCTGTGGTTCTGTTCATGACGGGAGACACGGACCTGAGGAGGACACTGGATCAAAGTTCTGCAACAGAACAGGAAGATGAACTTGTAGGAGCCATATTGAGAAACATGTCCTCTGGGTGTCGCTGTTTTTCATGTTTTGCTGTCAATGATAAATTGGTTGATGATCTGACCACTCACAGGTGTGCATGAGCCAGATGGAGAAATGGTTTTTGACCGCTTGTGCGGGAAGTGAAGCAAAATACTAGTCTAATCCGTTCAGTAGTGCAAATAAATAAAATAAGCAAAGTAATGCAAAGTTGATCGGAGTGAAAGACTCATTTTTCTTCGTCGTATTAGGAAACGACAGCCCGCTTGGCGCGTCAATCAACTCTGGCGTCGCACATCTCAGTGTATCAAAGGAGCTAGAACTTAGTTAAATAGTTTCTAGGCCTTTAGCTCCTACACTTATTAGTCAAAAACCTCTCCTTTCTTTGGATGGATTGATGGAAATCTCGGGATTCGGAAGCCAGTTCGGAGCATCGCTGGATTGTTTGAGTGCTGACAGCGAGAAGATCAGCAAGACCCAGCGCAGCCTACGTTTCTGTTGGAACCCGATCGGGATATTGGAGTGGACATTTGGAATAATTCGTGGATTTGGACAAGGAAGAGAGCCGACAACTGAAGTGGTCGCATCAAGTTCAGCTCTGCTTTCGGCGCCCAACACTTCTAAAACCCAGAGGTATGAGTAGCGCTACACCTTCAATGGCCATTTAAAAAGTGTGCACACGTAACTGAACATAAAATCCAATGCATTGGTTGACTGATTGACGAGTCTGCTCAATAAGCGCTTTAAAACTTGTTAAATAAAAGACTGCGTTGGCATGGAGACGCGCGACGCAACGTCAGACGTAACAGTGGGAACTGCAGCGTGCACCACGAGCAGAACTAATAGTTTGACTGGCAGTGAAATACAAGCTGAAAAGCGAGTGGTTAGACTGACTGCAAAAGCTCTCGCTGATAAACTGGACAGGCTACAAAATAACAGAAACCTAAAATTAAATAAAGCAAGCAATATTAGGAAATCACTGCAAAGTTTAATGGCTAAAGGTGATAAAACAAAGGTTCAAATAGCTCTTAACAAACTTGTTGAGGTTTGTAATGATGCCACATGTATGCATGAATCTTTGTTGGGTTTATTGCCATCCGATGAATGTGAAAAACATGAAATATGGTTTAAAGCCAAAATGTTGTTCAATAATGAATGTATTTCTGAGTCTAAAACATGGATTTCTGTGAATGAGGAAAATGTGTTTAAAAATGAGAATGCTGAAGATGACATTGGTCCAAATGACAGTATTTCTAATGTTGAAAGTAAGCCTAGTCTGAGAAGTAAATCAAGCAGAACATCATCTTCAAGAATTAAAGCTCAAGCAGACAAAGCTGCATTGATTGCTCGTATGGCTGCACTAAAACAAAGACATGCTCTGGAGGAACAAGAACTGCAAATCAAGAGGAAAAAGGAAGAACTGGACTTGGAAGCTGAACTAGCAGCTTACACAGCTAAGCTTGCTGTACTGCGAGCTGCAGATGAAGAATATGACATTGAAAATGAAGCCGATGGAATGAATTCTTACTTTGAGAAGCAAAGGCATCAAATTGAGACTAAAACACTTTTAAATCCCTCAGCGGAGGAATACAAACCAGAAACATGGAAATTAGCCTATCAAAATACTTCAAAGGGACAACAACTGACTCTGCCTATGGATGCAATACCAAAGGAAACCAAACAAATGGAGTCAGCTATCAAGTATCAACACAGCATAAGTCTACAACCGGAGCACAACCAGCAAAAAACGGTTCAACAAACTCAATCTCATTCATCAGTTCTAGTTTTAAGTGATCACACAAGGCAATTAACTAACTACCATCATTCCAGCAATAACCAACAAGAACAGACTGGGAACTCACCAAATGAACGCATAATTAACATAATGGAGAAGCAAAATGAAATAACATCAGCACTTGTGCAACAGCAGCTTTCAACATCACTACCACCACGAACCATTCCCATATTCGATGGGGATCCTCTTGAATATAGACGTTTTATCAAGGCTTTTGAGCAAGGAGTGGAAGCAAAAACAGGAAAAGCCGATTGCTTAAACTATTTGGAACAGTTTACAAGGGGACAACCACAAGAACTGGTGCGTAGCTGTCAACACATGAGTCCTGAACATGGCTATGCAGTGGCCAAGGATCTTCTTCAGTACCACTTTGGAAATCCTTATAAAATAGCAACAGCTTACAATGAAAAGGCGTTGGCTTGGCAAACAATAAAAGCTGAAGATGTTAAAGCTCTGAAAGCATATTCTTTATTCCTGCGTTCCTGTTGTAATGTTATGACGGAGCTTCAGCACATGCAAGAACTTGACATGCCTGCAAACATGAGAGCTATAATCTCAAAGTTGCCATATAAAATGAGAGAACATTGGAGAGTCACGGCACATGAAGTTATGGAAAGAACCAACAACAGAGCTCATTTCATTGATCTTGTCGCTTTCATTGAACGACATGTAAAAATTCTTTCAGATCCTCTATTTGGCAACATACAAGATCCTTTATCAAACATTACTCATGCAAAATCCTTTATAAGATCCAAGTCATTTCCTAAGTTTGGATTCAAAGGAAACACTGTGGCCACTACAGTAACATCAGGTGTATTTAAAAAACCCAGCAACAACATAGAGTTTCCTAACTGTGTTTTTTGTGCAAAAGGCCATCTATTGGAAAACTGCAAAGCCTTTACAATAATGAAACATAAAGATAAGATTCAGTGGCTTAAAGAAAGACAATTCTGTTTTGCATGTTTAAGCACTGGTCACGTGAGTCGCATCTGCGAGCAGCGGCTAAAGTGTGAGGCCTGTAGTCAAATGCACCCTACTGTGCTCCACATTAAAAGACAGCCCCTAGCTGCAGAGCAGTCAAAGGAGTCCATAGAGAATAAACCAACCTTACAGACAACATGTGGACATACAGGGGCCGGAGTGGATTACTGTGCCCTATCTATACTTCCTGTGAAGATCAAGGCAAAAAAGGGAAATTGTGTCATCAAAACACATGCATTTTTGGACCCTGGGAGTTCAGCAACTTTTTGCTCAGAACATCTTATGCAAAAGCTGAATGTTACTGGTAGAAGAACTTCATTTCTCTTGCGTACAATGGGTCAGGAGACTGTTGTTCCAGCCTACTCTTTGATTGGTCTAGAAGTGTCTGGTGTAGAAGACCATAATTTTTATCCTCTGCCAGAAGTATTGACACAAAGGAAAATGCCAGTTTCAACTGAGAGCATGGCAACATCTGAACATCTGAAGAAACATCCTCACTTGTCTAAAATTCACATGCCAAAAATAAATGCAGAAGTCGACCTATTAATAGGTACCAACGCCCCCCAGCTATTGGAGCCTTGGGAAGTTATTAACAGCAATGGAAATGGACCATATGCCGTTAAGACAGTGTTGGGATGGGTCGTCAATGGTCCACTGAATGGAAACAGTGGTGTTTTGGAGGAGTGCCCCCACTCTGCTATAGTGAACAGGATCTCTGTGAATAAACTTGAGGAATTGCTGTCCAGTCAGTACAGCTATGAGTTTAATGAAAAGGTTTCAAAAGACAAAGAGATCTCAAGAGAAGATGTAAAGTTTCTAAATACATTGGAAAATTCAGTAATGTTGATTGGCGGACAGTACTGCATGAATTTACCCTTTAGAAATCCTGAGGTTCATTTTCCAAACAACTACAGTGTGGCTAAGCAAAGACTTCAAAGTTTAAGGAAGAGATTTATTCATGATAAAGCGTGGCAAGAGGAGTATTCAAGATACATGAATGAACTTTTCAAGAAATCTTATGCTGAAAGGGTCCCTAAACAGCAGATAAAGGGCAGGGAAGGGAAGGTCTGGTACATCCCTCATCATGGTGTTCAACATCCAAGGAAAAAATCCCTGCGAGTTGTTTTCGATTGTGGAGCCACCTTCAAAGGAGTGTCATTAAATGGAGAGCTCATGCAAGGCCCCAACCTAACAAGGTCATTGCTGGGAGTTGTTACAAGATTCAGACAGGAACCTGTGGCTTTCATGGGTGATATCCAGGCAATGTTCCACCAAGTGAAGGTAATGGAAGAACATAGAGACTTTCTGCGATTTCTATGGTGGCCAGGTGGAGATTTTGCTAAAGAGCCTGAGGAGTACAGGATGACTGTGCATCTGTTTGGTGCCGTTTCATCACCAAGCTGTGCAGGCTTCGCTCTCCAGAAAACAGCAGATGACAACAAATCTGAATTCAAATCAGAGGTTTGTCAAACAGTCAAGAAAAACTTCTATGTTGTTGACTGCTTGAAGAGCTCGCCCACGGAGGAGACAGCAGTAAAAATGATGAAAGATCTTATTTTTTTGTGCGCCAAAGGAGGGTTCATTTTGGAGAAGTGGATCAGTAACAGTCGAGCCGTTTTGGAAGCTATCACTTCTAGTCAAAGAGCCAAGGACCTGAAGAAGCTGGATTTAGATCGTGAGAAACTTCCAGTAGAAAGGGCTTTGGGGCTGCAATGGTGTGCAGAGACTGATGTGTTTATCTTTAAAATGGAGATAAAAGAAAAGCCCCTCACCAGACGTGGTGTTTTGTCAGTCACCTGCTCGATCTACGACCCTTTAGGTTTTCTTGCACCAGTCACATTGTGTGCCAAGATGATTCAACAGGAGTTATGCAGAAGAAAATGTGGATGGGATGACACTTTACCACAAGACCTTCGGTCCCAGTGGAAAAAATGGCTTGAAGAATTAGCTCTACTGTCCACATTTGAAGTGAGAAGGTGCATCAAGCCAGTGGGATTTGGAAAAATCAGATGTGGAATATTTGCCTTTACTCCAAGAGAGACAGAAATGGAATCAAAGGAAGAGGAATTTGTTAGTTGGGGATATAGTTGTAATCATGGACTCATCAGCTCCCCGTGGTTCCTGGTTACTTGGCAAAGTCTTAGAAGTTTATTCAGACAAAAGGGGACTTGTACGATCTGTGAAACTACAAACTAAATCTAATGTAATCAACAGGCCCATATCAAAACTTTGTTTGTTACAAGAAGTGTGAACTATGTTTGGCTCCTTTTTGTGAGGTATTTGTAAATTGTTATTCAATTGTATAACAATTTAGGGGCCGGTGTGTAGGAGCCATATTGAGAAACATGTCCTCTGGGTGTCGCTGTTTTTCATGTTTTGCTGTCAATGATAAATTGGTTGATGATCTGACCACACACAGGTGTGCATGAGCCAGATGGAGAAATGGTTTTTGATCGCTTGTGCGGGAAGTGAAGCAAAATACTAGTCTAATCCGTTCAGTAGTGTAAATAAATAAAAGAAACGAAGTAATGCAAAGTTGATCGGAGTGAAAGACTCATTTTTCTTCGTCGTATTAGGAAACGACATCCCGCTTGGCGCGTCAATCAACTCTGGCGTCGCACATCTCAGTGTATCAAAGGAGCTAGAACTAAGTTAAATAGTTTCTAGGCCTTTAGCTCCTACAAAATATATAGTCTCAAAACACACATGAGAACTCACACAGGAGAAAAGCCTTTTTCTTGTAAAGAATGTGATAAAAGTTTTAATCAAATATCTCATCTCAAAGCACACACGAGAACTCATACAGGAGAAAAATCCTTTTTCTTGTGAAGAATGTGACAAAAGTTTTACTAGTACATCTAATCTACAAGGACACATGAGAACTCACACAAGTGGAAAACATTTTAAAACAGTTTAATAAAGGATTTATTAAAAACTTTAAAAAAAAAACTAATGGAAACTTAGAGCAGAGAACTTAAACAACACAGGGTTTTCATCAGTAGAGGGAAAGATTTGAAAAAAGTACACATTTCCTATCATAAAAACAGAAACTAGTATTCTATTCAAAATTATGATTTTTAGTCTGAAATATGTTAAGCCTTGGTTTTAAGTTGCCATTTACGTATTGGATATAATCCCAAAGTACTTAACAGTCAGTCTCATTCAAACACTGATGGCGGCTGTGCTGTCTCACACTGGCGCCAACCTATAACCACCAGGATCAACGCGGGGTTCAGTTTTGTCCAATGACACTTTGACTGACGGACAGGCAAAGTGGTAGTTGAACCTGTGATCTTCTGATCAACTACTCTACCTCTACACCACAGCTCATGACTTTACTTTTTGAATTTCAGAAAATGTGAATATTTAGGGCCCGAGCACGGAGTGCAAGGACCCTATTGTATCTGTAATGTTTATTAGGGCCCGAGCACGGAGTGCAAGGACCCTATTGTATCTGTAATGTTTATTAGGGCCCGAGCACG
>CM074494.1:13202042-13222612 GCA_037389245.1 Oryzias sinensis | reverse complement strand
ATATATATATATATATATATATATATATATACACACACACACACACAATTTAATAACTGTTTCACTGGGTGTATTTTATTTGGTTTATTTTGGTAATTTCAAATATTCTATTTGATCTCGATTCAGCAGCTGATAGTCAAATTTTGATACATCCTGAATCCATGTGGTGATCGTGTAAAATAAACACATGAAGGTATGATAACATTTTCCAGGTGATTTATTAATATTATCTCTATGGTAATAGTCTGCTTAGCTGCACATCGTTGGAGTGTTAGATAGCCAAGCCTGACAGAAGAAAAAGGAGAGAAATAATTTCATAAAACACAACCACATGTCCATGTTCTTGCAAATGGGGCCAAGATTGAATGGAAAAATTAATTCCTCCATACAACCATCAGTGCTGCGTGAAGCCGGAGGGACATGACTGACCTTTGCGTACACACATCCAGACAGATGCTGGCATACCTTACACACACACACACACACACACATACACACGTGCATGAGCAACGCCTGCAGCTCTGAACGAGCACTGACTCATATCCCCTTGGAGCTCCACGAGAGCCATTCACTACAGAGGGAGCACTACAGAGAGGACAGGAGAGAGATGGAAACTAAAAAGTGTTTATAGACAGACAGAAATGAGGTGAAGGAAACGAGGAGAAAAAAAAAGGAGAAGCAGGAAACTACGGGAAAGAATACAACCTTGCACAAACGATGAAGGAAAAATGTGGGTGAAGGCATTGGACACAAAACATCAGAGACATCAATGGGGGGGGGGATGACTGTAAGAGGTGTTGTAAAGGCGAATGGCTCGCTGGCTGAATAATGATCACATGAGAATACTGATGAGGTCGTGATGGCAACAGGGACCTGAACACATTGAATACTAACAAAGACCCTCACCGCACTCACACAAACACACACACCAGTGAAGGACTGAAACCTGGGCGACATCTTGATACATCCTATTGTGCTCCTAAACTTAGATCAGTGAAACATTTTAATGGTCATACAAGCTTGTGATGAAAGTGTTTTAAAGTCTGAAAATTAGCCGATCAACAATTATTTCGGTTTGCTCTTTGACCTTTTTTTTTGGAACTGGAACAGCACTTGAAATCCTGTTGAACACATACATAAATTCATATGCTGTCAGAAGTTGCACAGGGCAATTCATTGCTCCTGGCAGACAGCGTAAACAGCCTCGGCAGACAATAACTCATGTGATTAATTGAATTCTGCTACCGTTTTGTAACCACAAGAGCAAGGATTGTCGCGCACAGGTCACTTCAACAGTTGGTCAATAGTCCAACAATAGTCCAGAAGTGTATTTGCTCTGCTGTTTGGACGATACAATTTTTTAAATTTGAATAATTCATATGTTTGAAAAGCATATTTTGCCAGTGCAAAAAGACAGACCTGTCTTCAGAGATTTCTACTAGTGACAGTGGATGCAGTTTCTTTTTCAATGAGACAGACATGTTTTTTTTAAGATACTCACATGGGAAAATTATAGAATATATGCATAAAGCTTACAAAAATGCCAAGTAATGGTACACTTTGCTATTTAATTCATGGTTTACATAAAGTCCAATCAGTTTTTACTCACATGGGTTTGTGAAATATGCTGGATCTGACCCTTCCTCTGAGGGAGCAGTGAGCTGCAGTCACATTTTTTGAATTTGAATTTGAACCCATTAATGCTAAGTATCAAGCAGGGAGGAATTATGTCCAGTTTTTAGACCTGATTGTGGGTTTGAACCCATGACTTCCAAGTTTCCAAGGGTCGACACTCTACACTGGGCCACTGATGCCTAAATAAAATTAAACAGAATTAACTTCAGTGTTTAAAAATTATATTAAATTGGAAAAATACAACAGAATAATAAAAAAAAAAAATTGAAAAACAAATATTGTTCTTCCCTTTTTGAAATTAATCAAATACTTGGAAAATTAAATTTTCAGAGAGAGGTCACCGTAACTTAATTTTTTCCCCCAAAGGAGTCTGAATGTATATTCAGCTGTTGAATCGTAGTAAAAAGAGCTCCTGTAGCTTTAAAAACGACAAAAATGGGAATGTGGAGAGGCAAAGCTGAAAGAACTCAAACTGTTAAGTTCGGGTCACTTTATGGTGGAGACCTGTCCTCTCAAATCCTCTTTTCATCTGTCAGAGCATCAGTAGGACAGACACATTTAGAGGCACCAAATTCAGGCAACATATGGACTAGAGCAACATCGGTCACCCATTTTAGGGATTAGTATCCAGCAAAAATGCATTAAATTAGTTTTCGATGCAAATTTTCCATGCTTCAACCGGACTAACAAGCCAGCAGGAAATTAACAAAACTGGTGTGTGCAGTGTCAAGATGTTCCGCAGTGCAGCAGAGGGCCACAGTTTGAGGCAGCCATCCTTTTGGTAGGTCTTTAATTAACTCTGGTAAATGAGCTTACGGTGACATTTTGTCAGCTTGGATCAGATGCAAAATATTTGCTCAAGCTAGATTAGTTAAGTTTACCTTCTGCTTCCCACCCATAAGACTATACTGCATGCATGTGATATTTCAACCTCAGCATTTATCACCTTTTTCAAGAAAAAAGAGGGCTGTCCACAGAGGGTTCTTGTTTTATTTGTCTTGTTCTTATTTAAAAACAATTTGTTTTTACATTTTTTTGTGTTTTTCCTGTTTCATTGTCTCTTTGCTTTATAAAGCCCTTTGTAAATGTGTCTAAAATAATAGTTTTTAAAGATCTGCATACATATGCCTTTCTTTTCTAAATCACAGTACTTGTGAATGCTTAAGGTAAATGGTTTTTGTGCCGGTGAAGACTCTCCCTACAACAAAACACAACCGTGTGCCATAGTTACTGCAGACAGATTTATGTCGCATCCTGTCATTTAACACGATGAGGGTGATGAAGTCAATACTGACAAGTTTAGTGGCTGATGTAGTGCTTCATTTTGCAGAGTTTATGAGACCATCGCCTCCGTTCCCCAAGACAACAGTGGACCAGCACTGAAGGATCAGTGAAGTGTTGCTCCTCTTGCTCTATCATTTAAAAGTCTGTAATTCTGTCTTGATTGACCAGAATTCTGTAGGTCATAGTATTTTGGCGTAAAAAGCATTTTTCCTCATATGTTGTCATTATAAAGATACGTTCATGCGTTGTGGCGACCACTTCAAATGAAAAGTCTACATAAATGTGTGTTTTGGGTTTCTACTGACCGTTTTCAAGCTCTGCGTACAAAATGCGCTGAATACACATTGAAAGTTAAACCAGGTCAAACTTTGACTATTAAGGTACTCTGATATGGATGGCATCTCTTTTAATCCTTGTGGTATCTTAGACACTTTAACATTGGGAGTTGGGTCATCTAGACCCAGACAACAGTGCGCTGAACCTTTTTTCTTCAATGATTTGTGATCTTCAGTGGTGTCCATGGATTACATGAAATCTTTCCACCTTTATCCACCTTTGTCATGGTAGGGAAAACACGTCAATATAAGGGTGGGGTCATCTAAGATAGCACAAGGGTTAATTCACTACAGTGCCAACCGTTTGAAGATTGATCATGGAGGAGAAATTAATATCTTCTGGAATTATATGATATCGAGTCTTTTGCATACCGAGACATCTGCAAGTATCAGGAAGCGCCAGTCAAGTGTGAACACCATGGACTGAATGCGTGTTTAGTGAGTTCATGAACGCGTAGCTTAAGAATAATTTAGCCTGACGTGGGGCAACCATTTTTGCACATTAAACAATACCACATAATAAAAAATCATTGCAGGATCATGCAGTTCACAGCGAAACAAGCAAGTATGTCAGTGCTGTCCAAGAAATTGTGATATATTATTTAGTCTATCTCTTTTTTTCTCAATTTTCCAAGTTTTAACCCAGTTAGTGCATTTGTTATACTGTCTTCTTTACCCTAATATAAAAATGATCTTTTTTATTTATTCCCCACCAGTTTGTCATCATTGGAGACATGAAAGTTACATTAAAATCTTTTTTTTCTTGCCTGTGTTTCTGTGAAAATGTGAGAAATGTTTTAGCTGTATGGTTTCATACTGAGTTTACAGCCTATGACATTGTCACAATGATGACTTATTCATAAAGCCTGTCTGAGACGGGATCTGTTTTTAACAAACACAAGAACGCAGCAGCACCGCTGAGTTTTTTTTTATGAATGTAGATAATGCCACCAAAAAGGGAAAATATGGATTAAAAACAAGACATAAAAGGAGAAACAACATGACTTTTTCTCTTTCAGTAATGAATCAAAGCAGTGATGCAGGTTTTTAGTCTTTTCCTTTCCTTTCTCTCTCATGTCCGTTCTCAGCGTTTGTTTTCGTCTTCCTTTCAGCCAATCTCACCCTCCTGTTTAAATCCATCCCCCATCACCTCTCAGAGCCACAGAGAAAATGGGAAAACTGTCCTTGCTTTTCCATGATCCACTTTCAAAGTCACCTGAAGCTTAAACTTTCACTACAATCAAGTTTCAGATTGAGGAAAATAATATACCCGATATAATGTACAAGAAGGCTGGCTCAGAGCATTGACATCTATTTACATGGAAATATTCAACATGGACTTGAATCTGAAATACCAAATATTACTAAACTGTATTTCTGCTTTTTCAAGATGCAAATTTGAAAAAAAAAATAGGCTGTTTCTGTTTTGACCTCTAACCCCAGCAAAACATTGCCTTCACGTAAAGAGATGTGTGCGTTTGGCAGATTGCTACCACAACCAGGTGAGACACAAAATAATACACTAAAGAAATGGAGGTGAGGGTTCATATGAATAAAGTTGAACCACTTGTCTGATGTCTCTGTGCTGTTCAGAAATCCTTGCCAAAGATCTCAAACAACATAATGAGTCTTTAGAACAAAAGGTTGGTAAAATATAAATCTATCACCAGATTTTTTTGGCTTATATGGCGCTGGAGTGTACGTTGCAGCAGCAAAAAAAAAAAAAAAGCAAAATAAGGAAGAAAAAAACCATACAAAGTAGCACTTTTGGAAGAAAGGTGCGATGCTTCTGAACAAATCCGCCTAGCCGGCGTGGTGTTGTATTCACACCAAATGCGATTAAGCATCAAATTTTGAAGTGCATCAAATCTGCTGCTCAATGCTTGTGGAGGAATGTGTTCATAAACCAAATGCTCCCTATGCAAGTGGGAAAAGCTACAATCACGTTCTGAGCCTCACTGGAAGCATTTATCCTATTTATAAAGCACAGATGACACAAATGACGTTGAGGGATCAGGTTTTTTTCTTACTTTAAATATATAATTATAAAAAACATCGGTAATCATGTTGTTATATCTGGATTCATTAGAACATTTAGAGGTTTTTAAGGCGATTGTTACCTTCTGTACTGCAGGGGCTGCATCTGAATGACAGCGCTATTAGCTGAACCTCCGTGTCTCTGTAACCCAGTTTGATGTATTGTTGTCCCGCATTATTCCAATAATAATAATAACGTTCAAACCGCTTACACTGTGACCACTATTCATTTACTCCTCATGTATGATGGTAGAGGCTTGGCTGCCAGTTCACGCCTATGGTCCCTCTGACCATCACCAGGATAGTCATGCTCATTCACACACCATTGCCGCCGCCACTGGAGGCCGCCCCTAATATAATAATGTATCGATGCCAATAAGAAAAGTATCATAAAATGCAGGTGGAAAATTAAATTCTCCTCCATGTTTGTTTTGGGGCAGTGCTTCTTCTTCTGTGTTGCTGTCACTGATACCTACAGTGCCCCCTAGCGGTTGTTAGTGGGAAACAGCCGCTAAAGGACAACCAGTTATTGGGGGGAAAATAATAAATACATTTAATTCAATTCAATTCAATTTTATTTGTATAGCCCAAATTCACAACAACAATCGTCTCGATGGGCTTTGTATCTGTAATTGAAAAAGTGAAACATAAACTCAAAAGGATCACAAATACATAGAGTTCAATAGAAAAATACTAAATTGAACTAACAAACTGACTAAGCTAAAGTGGACATCCCTGCCCTTAGACCCGCCTTCGTGGTAATGAAAAAATCCTTTAAAAAACGGATTCAGGAAAAAACGAAGAAACCTCAGGGGTGCCAACATGAAGGAAGGATCCTCCCCCAGGACGGACAGGCGATTTACCAGAATTCTTAGAGAGGAATTAACTTATCTAACTCTAATACTACATATTTAAAGTCCAGCAGACGAGCTTCATCCAGCCGGAGTTGGGGGGGGCAGTCAGGGGCGCGAGTCGAGCCGGAGACAGGATCCACCGCCAGGTGTAGAAGCAGGAGCAGAGACAAGTTACACGGCCAGGTACAGAGCAGAGACAAGACAGAGACAGGATGAGCCTCATGTCCTCTAAATTCCTCTAAAATGTCTTTATTTATGTATAAGATGCAGAAGACACAGGAAACTCCATGTCACAGACCAAATTTTAGATAAACAAAAGTTGCAAACGCTCCCATCTTTCTAAAGTCTTTTGAGGCGTGATGTGTCGTAGGTCTGCACCCATGCATGTTTATTCTTGTTTTATATATCTGTCCTATTTGCTGCTTTATCTGGATCCACAAACAAGCTTAGGCAAGATGAAACCAGGTGTAAGTGTTGGGCTTTCCATTATAGTTGATGAGCTAAAAACCTGTTTCAGTGTAATCATGCAGAAACAGAGACATTCGGTGACACGTCAATCTGCAGTCACCAAGAGGCATCGGGGGTTAACTTTACCCCACCTCCTTAATAAGCTTTATTTTTATATGCTTGTGTGTGTGTCTGTTTGGGGGGGGTGCATTTCAGGAACGCAGAAGTATGTGGGTGCTGCCAAGCAAATGTAATTGATTAATTGATCATCAGAGTCAGCCTCTCTGTATATTTTGCCAGTTAGCTAGTCTAAGACTTTAGCCAAGTAGCATCTGTATTGATATTAAATATGGATTATTTTTTTTAGTGAAAAATGACCTGACCTTTTTCAAACTAAATAGAAATCATCAGTAAAACTGATTTATACAAAGTAGATAGAAGATGAGATTTATATTTTATAAGTTGCAAAATTTCTACTGAAAAAACTTTTTTTTTTTGCACGACTCAACTCTACCGTTTTAAAAAAAGTGACTCAAAAAAGGCATTGAAGGAAAATTCTCATACCAATTCTCCAAGATGCAATGTATAAATTCTTTAGTTAATTTGCTTTGACATAATTTATTAAATGACCTATTTAAATTACCTATTTGTTAAGAAAGAAATATTTAATTTATCTAGTCTTGGTTATTGTTGGCTAAAACTGTTTCTGAAAATCAAAATTACAATTGGAATGGACAAGAGACAAATAAAATCGATAGAGTCAAACAAGATCAAATGATAACCAGATATGAATCAATTCTGGAACTGGGCAGTGATACTTAGCCTTGGAAAGGGTAAACCATGTTAGTTGATGAGTGATAATTAGGCCAAATTTCTTTCTTGCAAATTTCCCAGGTTCTTTGAAGTATTTGAATCTCATGTGATGCTTTGGTCACATAAACACATGGGGGAGGACTCATATATGTGGTGCTGGGTGATGCAGTTGCATATTACACACTGTGCACTTTAGTCATCAGTAAGGAGCGAGTACCGGCCCCTTACTGACTGTACACAAATGTCTTCTGCTCAGGGTGTGCAGGTAATACGTAAGTGTCTGTTGGATGCCCGCACAAACTATGCTCCGATTGTCTATCTTCCTAAACTCTAACAGTCAGGCTCCATACAAGGAGCGCACACTTATCACGTGAACAGCAATTATGTGCTCCTTGCACAGGAGTTTGCGGGTTGAAGACATGAAAAATCCATACAACATTCTTGTATCTCATTTACAAATGTTTGCCAGATTGTTTAATTCGTGGTACAGAAAAAAATAATGAAAACAGATTAATGTGGCGTAGGTTATGTTGTGAAGTATAAGGTACCAAATACTGTTTTAACCCTTGTGTTATCTTAGATGACCCCACCCTTACATTGATGTGTTACTCTTACCATGACAAAGGTGGATAAAGGTGAAAAGATTTCATGTAATCCATGGACACCAGTGAGGTTCACAAATCATTGAAGAAAAAAGGTTGAGAGCACTGTCTAGTGGGTCTAGATGACCCAACTCCCAATGTTAAAGTGCCTAGGATAGCACAGGAGTTAAATAAGGAGGGAAATCGATTCAATGAAAGGTCTAAGAAAATTGTCCTTGTGCACATATTATTGTAGAAGTTAGAAAAAAAGTCATTGGCGATAAGAAACTAAGATGGAAGCCGGACACATACACACAAAAGTCTCAAAATAAATTTCAACAGTTGATTAAAAATAATTGACTCAAAAACAGAACTGGGTCAGTAATTATTTAAGTTTTGACTATCACCACCTTTGTATAGCATGATGGCACATTTCCACGTGAAAGGAACAACACAAAGTAGAGAAGGAAAGATTAAAAGTGAAGCTAAAGGAGAGGAAAAAATGGGAGAAGCTAATCTGAGAAATTTGGCATCAATGCCGCCTGGACCAGGTCCACTGCTAGAAGACAGCTTACTTAAAGCCTTGGACACATCAGCTGAACTTACTGGTAAAAATAGAAAGAACTGTTGTGTGGTAAAGGGTTGCAAGTCAATTCAGAGAAGGAAACCGTAATCTAACAGGACAGGAGGCCTGTTTACACCACTGTTACACAACAGAAAACCAAACACAAAAAAGGTAACTCTCTGACCTGCACTTAGTAGATCCTAGCAATGTGGGTAGCATCTTGCAGGGAGCCTTAAAGAGTCGATCTCTTATTACTTGATGCAAAGTTTTGTATTGCCAGTCTTTTCTATTTCTTCTGTTTGATGTGGTGACTGATATGAAAGTGAACCAAAAGAAATGAGCATACACGCACGCACGCACGCACGCACACACACACACACACACGTGCAAGGGCAAGAGGGGGGGAAAACAACATTATCAAGAAGAACAGCGTGACCATGACTGTACTGCCGTTCAGTAAAGCAGTCTTAATTAGTCTATATGGGAGAGTGAGGCTCTTTTTCAGCTTTGAAATGTCATTTCTAATGGGTAGTGTTACTGAGGTGCTGTGTGACTGTGCACAAGCATGCTTTTAGGCGGTGTATGACTAGCTAATAAAGCCATAAAGCAGCAATTATTATGAACAGTGGCAGGAAGTGTGATATAAAAGAAACAGTGGGAGCTTGGGTGGTCTTTGGAGGATTTGCCCCTCTTTCTGTATCCTCAAATCTAACAGTTTTCCAGAACTGAAAAATTGAAATTAAACTTTAGAGTTATATTTCCTAATGTTCTTTAAATAAACACAAAACCAAGTTAAGGTACAATATGGTTAGTAAAAAAGAAAATTGACAGCAAATTGTACTAACAATGAAAAAGTGAGCAGGTCCCCAAACAAATGCTAATATCTTAAAAGGGAAACCAAATAATGCATCCAGAGTAGTGGCTTTTACTCCTGATTGGATGGAGTGGTTGCTATAGAAATGTTGACTCAGACTGACTTGGACCAATCACTGCTTACTAACGACATCTGGTTCCAACATGGCCATATCACGGTCAAATGGCGATTAAATTGACTTCATTTCATCGGAATTTGAAGCTAGTCATTTTCTGTGGGTGACATCACACCCACTCAGTCCAGTTATCATATACAGTCAATGGCACAAATCCGTCCATACTTTTGCTGAAGTTTGCAACCTACTGAAAGTGGGTTTTGCTGCCTGATGCAAAAATCTAACTTTTATCAAACGCTAGCAGCTATCAGCATCATAGACTGTGCATTAACACACACACTTGTTTATTTTGTCAACAGTTTTGTCCTTCCCCGCTCCTCAGTTTGAATATTTTGGTGCCGTTTTGAAGCCACTTTTCTCTTTTTATTTTTATTTGCTTCTCAAAAAGAAAACTAGCCTACATCTTTTTCTCTCATAACCGTTACTGTAGGCGTTCCAATTTGTGTTTAAATGTGCTTTGACATCCTCTCTTGGTTTTTATTTATTTATTTACGCGCACTGGAGCACAAACACCAAAGAACACACGCCGTAGGCTACACTTATCCCTGCTTCCGAGCCCTGCCAATAAGGATGTAGCCTCTATACAGAAACAAGAAGCGTGCATTTGCTTTTTTTCCCCCCAAAAAAATGCTACGTGAGCATGCCAGCTCTCGAGCTTTAGAGGATGTGAAAGCTGTGGAGTCGCCTAAAAACAAGAGGATTGAAAATAGAGTGGCAATGTTTGGGGGAAAGAGTACAAATCAAAGTGGAACGTATAGTCCAGAATCAGAGAATCAAGCTGGGAGGGAAGTTTCATTTTTAAAAAGTTCCCTGAAGTTACAGCACAGCCTAGAAAAGGAGACTTGATACATTGCTGCTCACCACTGATAATGGATGGTCAGTTTTCCAAGAGTGACATTTTCCGCATTCTACATTCCTTGCAGGGCTCTCTGTTGCAAGTTAACTGTGTTGCGTGCTCTTGAAAGTTGCAGGATGTGACTCCTCACCAGAAGCCTCTAATCTCTCTATCGCCGCACTTTTTAAAGGCCTTCCCCATACTGCTCTTTGTTGACTGAAGACTCACACCCTGACCCTCATAAACACAATGAATCTAAATCCAAGTATCAGACCTTTGGCTTCTGGGTAGAAACCTGTCAAGTAAAAGAAAAGTTCATCAAGTAACCCTGCCAAAAAGGTCTAAAATGTAACACAGTATGCCTTCGCTATATTGCAGTCCACATTTCTTGGTCTTGCAGATTGCAAAAAAATTATATATATAAAATACAGTCTTTGGACAATAACTCATTAACTCGTACTTTTTTTTGTTTTTGTTTTATAAAAAGTAGTTGCATAGCCCAACTAAACCTAATCCAAACAAGAACCTGCTGGGAGACCAAAATTTGGAGCTAAACGTTTGATTTTTTAATTAATTTTTTTAACACAAAGAGGTGTTCAAATGAGTGATTAGAATTGACAAGAACTGTTTTTTTTATAATCCACTACAGCAGAAAAGATGTTGTGCCACTTTAAAAAGTCTTTATTTCTTGTAAATATTACTCCCTGTAGCTGTCTAATTCTAATTCTTTTGATCTCCACATGGTGTTTCACTCAACAATTTTTCCTTTTACTGCTTTAAAGTGTGGATGCCATGCTTTGAACAACTTTGTCAAATAAAAAAGCCCTTTAAACGCTGATTCTATTGATACCAATAGTTTGCGTCGAAAAAAATCCGAAGCATATGAAAAATAGACATCTTTCGAAGGAATCAGAGATTTGGATCTGCCGCTAGAGCGCAGGCTGGAAGTGAACCCGATATGACCTGTGACGTAACGAGAGGGAGTTGCCTTTCGCAGTTGCTTAGGACAGCATGTAAACAAAACAGGTAGTCTTCGTTTCTCTCGTGTTTAAATCTGTTAATCATCAACATGCCAAGTCGTTGTGTGGCAGCTGGATGTAGCAATACATCTAGTGAAACTGTATCTGTTTATAAAATTCCCAAAACAAGAAACGCTGCTGAAAAGGGGAAAATTTAAGAAGGTGGACGGCGAAGGATTTTTCCCTCCAGATCTGCAGGAGAGAAGTCTGCGTTTTCGAAGGGACAAAAACCGGGACACAAACGAAGAATTTTGAACGGAGAGTTGGGAGGAGGATCTTGGCTTCTGAGTCGAGGAAAGGCGGGTGAGCTGGAAGCGAGCGAGCCGTTTTCTGGGTCGGAGAGGACGGCGCTGGAGTCGGGAGCGGAGGCTGCTAAGCTAGGCTAGTGTGCATCACGATGGATCACATTGAGGCGAAGTAGTCGTGTTTTCTGTTGTCCTTGGATCCAACTGGAGTATTTCAACGCACTAAATGTTTTGCAAGAGAAGCAACAGGCCTGCAACGTTTTTTTTTCTTTTGCTTTTGAGGTGCCGGTACCGTGAGTAAACTGAACTGTGTGTGTGTGAGCGCGCGCGCACGAGAAAAGGTTTCAAACTGGTTCAAACAGGTAAAACTGTTAATGTTCTGCAGTTGTTAATGGTATACAGTGACTTTGTTAACTAAAGAGTAGTAATATCTGGGAAACTTTTATTTTGTGACATTTATTTTGTAAATTGGGTTGAAAACCAGTGTTTACCTTTGTTTAGATTAGGCCAAAAGGGGACATTTTGAGTATATTTTAGGGTAAGTGGAGTAATTTAATTTTATACATTTTTTAGACTTACTGGAGTCTAGCCGAATCTTCATGCTGGCTATCGTCATCGGCATCACTAGAGACCTACTACTTTCTGCTATACTATATCCTCCTCACTTTCGCAAAAGGGTTCGAATCGATACGGTTGCAAAAGTGACTCATCATCATGATAATCTCCGCAATTTTCCTCTTCATCTTTCTGTTCATCTGATGATAAATCGCTAATAGAGACGGTAGCATCACTCTGTGCTTCGCTATCGGTGCTAGCCATGTTGTCTTCCTTGTCTTCCTTTCGTTACGTCACAAACAGGGGGGCGAGAATTCGGCGGAATGCGTGAAGCCGGCGGCCGTCCTCGTTGTTTATATTGCGTTTTTCGCTATTTATTCTTTTTCGAAAAATATTAAAAACAATCGCAACATGAAATAGAGACTATTTACTATATTTTGGCTTATTAAAATAGACCATGTCACCCACACTTTAACAAAACCGGACATTAGCTATTTTCCAATAAATTACTCTTATTTTGGTAGTTTGACACAATATTTTATCTGAATATTTGTGTTCCATGTATTTGAAAAAAATTATTTCTGAAAACAGGGGCTACAATTTATTTGTGTATCTGACTGACTTTTACTCTCAGGCTCTAAACCTAGTTATTTAGAGCAAAGGAGGTCTGTGAAACATCTCTCCAAAAAGGATTCATCTCTGCATTCCTCAGGCATGCTCTTTGATAGCTTGTTTTACTTTAAAACGAGAAAATCTCTCATATGAAACCCATCACATAGAGCTCTTCAGTTGCGTGATCGGAAAAAAAGAAATAAAGTGGAAATAATCTATAAAGATGTTTTTTGTTTATTTGGTGACATTTTTTGTAAAATTTTAGTTAGTTTTGAAATAGTTTTCAATATTTCTTTTGAGTCCCTCTTTGATAGTCGCAATGTTCGACTTTGGTCATTAGCTCTCAAATTTTACTATCATGACTAAATCAAGTTCAGACTTCTGTGTTAAGAGAAATAACTATTTTAAAAACAAAAATAAGGTGATGAATAGACATTAACTAAGATAATGAAACAAAATTCTACTGAAATAATAGTTTATTTTCTCTGAACACAGTGTGATATAAAAAGAAGAAGAAAAAGAAAGGTGTGCAAAATTTCACAGAAGAAAATCTGCAAGACCACGAAATGTGGACTGCAATATAGCGAAGGCATACTGTGTTACATTTTTCGACCTTTTTGGCAGGGTTACTTGATTAACTTTTCTTTTATTTGACAGGTTTCTACCCAGAAGCCCAAGGTCTGATACTTGGATTTAGATTCATTGTGTTTATGAGGGTCAGGGTGTGAGTCTTCAGTCAACAAAGAGCAGTATGGGGAAGGCCTTTAAAAAGTGCGGCGATGGAGAGATTAGAGGCTTCTGGTGAGGAGTCATACGACCACATCCTCCAGCTTTCAAGAGCACGCAACACAGTTAACTTGCAACAGAGAGCCCTGCAAGGAATGTAGAATGTGGAAAATGTCACTTGTAATGAAAATTTAATGTATCTGCTGTAAATTCAAATATGGCTCACATCCCTGTTTTTTAATGACTTATCACGTGAGTTGGTTTGTTTTTATTTACACAAATAATTTAATGGAAACAGTGTAGTTACACCAAAGTGAAAATTTCCCAAAGTGAAAATTGGCAAATTTGATAAAGTAGATGAGTAGATTCGCTTCATTTTTCCACAAAATCGGGGCTAGCCAGAAAAGAGACTAAAAAGAAAAGAGAAATAACTGCTTCTGGTTCAAATGAAAGCAAAAATCTGCTTTTGGATTTTCTATATTTTATTTGGACAAATTAATATTTCGGGGGCAAAAATTACATTTTCCGTGAGACTGAATTACTATTGTGTGGGAACATATTATTACTTCCTAGGAACAAAATACTTAATCCTAATTCGTGGGAAATAGTTAACTATTTTTGTTACCCATGTCGGGTCACAGGCCCAGTAAGATGCAACTTTGATGTAAGTGGAAATAAACGGAATCTTTTCTAACTAGTTTTATATTTGTGTTGTCTTAAAAGTACTTCCTGATGTTTGTCATTTTTATTACTTTATTTAACACCAAAATGTAATCTTTAGTGCCTTATCTATACATTGACAGTATTTTGCACAGATACACAGATGGACGGGAGCAATTTGTCTACACAAAAAAACTAAAATGTGTCATATTTCTGCAATCTAGCTCTGTAAACCCTGCAAGGATGAATACAAAACATAATAAAACAACACATATATGGTTACAAAAAAAGGTTGAAAAAAGTCCTGTCTGTGGATCGTCTTCCGTATTGAGAGGTGTGCAAAAATTATGGCTGTAAATCACATGGCTTTAGAATAAAAAAAAGGAAAGGTTTGGTAGTTTAAACAAGGTTTTTACACAAATTTGAATTTCATTTAGTATATTTTAGTTTAAAATTAAGAATTTTATTAGAAAAATGCCAAATTATTGCCAAAAATGTATTTTTATTATTACTGCTCACTGTCAACAGTCAAAACACTCAGAAATATGGGTTATTGGTTTATAAGCAAAGGCATCATTCATTTTAAAAAAGGGCTTCATATTCTTCTGTTAAGCTACTAGCACATATCCACAAGCAAATGTAACAAATTTTGCTCCAGGCTTGGTGTCATATAATTGGAGCCGGCAACAAAGCGCAATTATTAATTTCTGGTTAGTACTTCTGTGATTTAAACGGGATGCCATGCATACATCACTACTAAATCCAAATCCAAGTTCAACATGGGTTAACTTGCAACCTGCGCTCAATGACCGTCGTTTTCTGTGCAGAACCTGGAAACAATTGTAGACTTTTCATTGAAGGTGGTCGCGTTTCCGAGCGCGTTGTGAACGTAACATTACTCTGAGCAGATCTATGAAAAACAAATTCAATATCTTTAACTATTTATAACCCAAAAAAAAAAAAAAACTCAACTATTGATAACCCAACAATCCAGAGGAGGCCTTTTTTTGCTTTTACTTCACTCTCTGTAGACTATTGTAAAAGTGTAGTTTCTCTTTAAACCTTTAACGCCTGAGCTGTCGCTCTCCATCTAAAAAAACCTCTTTGACGAACTGTAAATCTATGACTTTTTATATGATCAACGTCAATCTGCTGATTTTGATGCAGAAAAAAGTGACTTTTTATATCGGCTTTAGACTGATATGCAAGACTTTATGTAAATGAAATAAAATGCAACAAAAGTAGTAGAGTAACTGTTAATAATATAGAAATAATTATTTATACTGCTTTGACATTTTACCCTAACTTGGCTGGTGTTGCAACAGGTGCTAAAAAAGTGCTTTTATACCAATAAATCTTATTGCTTTAAAACAATAACTTGAGGTCCAAACCCATGTTCTTTTCAAATCCGTGCCTCATTATGAGCATTAATAAAGGAATAAATTGCATAATTTAATGACTGTAATTACTTTGCTCTCTTTGTTTCTCTCCTACATGAGATAGGAAGCAAATCTGAAATATTTGAAGCTCCAAGAAATTATTTCATTATTTTATTTTTTTGTTTCTTTCTATTTTCCAGGGCCATTCAGGTATTATTTCCTCCTAACCAATGGGAGCATCTCAGCATGGTTTAAAACACCAGTAGTTTCTTTTCTTTTAAACTGAAACCATGCAGGCTGGCTCCCTTTTTAATTAAAGCCAGAAAGAAAGATGAATGGACAAAGTCACAAAGGTTCTTTTTTTTAAGGCCTTTTCATTGCTAATGGCAGGAGAGGGTTTGTTGTACCCCCTGGTTATCCTTTCTCTTTCTTTAAGCCTTTATTGCTGCATTCTAATAAACCTTACTAGCAGGAACCAAAATCCAAAGAAAGTAAAGCCATTTTGTTGTTGTTGTAGAAGTCATCTCATGATACATTAATACATATAGATATTTTATCAGCTTTTTGTGTTAAATATATCTGTTTTCCAAAAGGAAAAAGGTTGTAAAAACCTACAATCTTAGAATTTGACTTTTCTATCTAATTTTACTGTGATGATCTCAAACGAGATGAACCCAAAGCTACGGACACACCGATAATGTGATGTTCAAGAATGTGCTAAACACAGGTTCCTAAACGTGCGTTTATCCCATGGTGTTCACTCTGGACAAACAAGGAGGGGCTTCTTTGGTTTTCTTACTGTTTCCCAGCGCATGTCCACTGACAGCTGGAAGGGACTTGGTGCAAAATGTCGAAGCGGCGCAAATCTTTTTCTTTCAAAGCTCTATTCCTACTTATGAAAGACTCTGACTACGTTCACACTGCAGGGCTTAATGCTCAATTCCAATTTTTTGAAAAATTTGATTTCTTTTGCAAGGCCGTTCACATTTCCAATTAAATGAGAACTTTTGTGATCTCCTGTGTAACCGTGAAATGACCCAGAAGTGACCCGCATGCGCAGAATAGTACTCAACTCAACGACGTCACTCGTTGTTTGCTGAAGTCGCTAACATTAACAATGGATGTCAACAACAGTGTTGTCAAAACAGAGATCTTTTTGTATTATTACATTTATTTTCACAAAGGAGCCAGATCAATTACAATCTTCTCATTTTAAGAAGGCATTGGAGCCGGGATTGTCTGTACCCACTGTTGTGGAATGAGGATGTGTATGTGCTGGGGCTGCGCGCATGTGTATAAGAGAGAGGAGAAGACCGCGTGCAGCGCAGTGGGGGCGCGCATTCATGTTGTGTGTTACGAAGGAAAGAGAACGGTAATAAAAGAAGGGTCCCCCCAGCAGAACTGCCATTGACTCTTTATTAACCCGCTTTGGAGAATCTGAGGGTTCGAATGGGGAAGTGAACCCCGAAGGAGGATCCGCCTTCGGTCCCCCACGCTTCTGACCACGGTCAGAGAGGGAAAAAAAAAAAGGCATCCCTGGAAAGCTTCAACACCACGCTCGGCCATTTCACTGGAAATTTTTTTCCAATTACCGCCCGGTTGCGGTAAGAGCCCTTGAGTTTGGCTTGAATAGAGCTGTCACCCCAAATATCAATCAAATCGGTGACCTTGCTTCCCTTCCATTGACTGGTCTCTGCAGCATCGTCCGCCATGGTTGATGTTTATGTTCTCGTTCCCGCCTACTTCAACGCAGAATTATGACTTTTGTAGCGTATCGATGACATACTGGTCGGATTCATGCGGCCTGGCCGTTCAGACGGAGGTCGCATTTCAAAAGTTTGGATCTGTGTCGTTCAGGCTGTCATGAAAAGATCAGAAACAGTTCGCATGGGGGCAAAAAAATCGGAATTGGGTCGTTTCAGCCTGCAGTGTGAACGTAGCCTCTGTGTCATACATTCTAGACAGGAACAAACTACAATTATTAAACGATTGCCACTTCCTTGAATTAGAAAGTGCGCCATCTATGCGTCACTACCAAGTCCGAGTCCCTGATTATCAGAGTTCGTCTTGGTTTAACATTAAAACTGTGCATTTAAATGTGACTTGTTTTGTACGTAGGGCCCAAAAATAGTCATAGACACAAGAATGCAAGAATTTTGATGCAGAAGCCCAAAATGTGGATTTAGGCACGTTTACACAGACTTTTCATTAGAGGTGGCCACTGGGGACGGTGTAAATGTAGCTTAATGTGTCACATTCATTACAAACTAAACAGATGGGTAAATCTAAATGGTAAATACACGATTGAAATAGTGCATCTTCAAGTGTGTCATTTTCAGCTCCATGTGGGTTCAGAAGCCACTCTGGCAACACCGGGAGAGTTCCTAAGAAGTTTCATCAACGCAAGGAGAAAAAAAAAATTCCCTTAATGTGAACAGGAGAGGACAAAAACTTTTCAGAAATAGATTTACTTCAAAGAACCAATCAGGGACTCAGATTGAGATAGTTATCCAAGGAATTATTAGGGTTTGTGCCCGGCCAAGGCTGTCAATTTAGCTGACAGTATTAGTGATACTATCTAGTGATAGATTTAATTAACGCTGTGGGCAACATATATAGCATTTAGCACTAACAAGGATACACTGCTGGTAGAATAAACCGGCCAGAGAAGATCAGAGCTTTATATTTAATAATAAATCTAAATGCAAGTATGTTACTGTTGATGGTAATTCATCAGAATTGCATTTACAGATTTTTTTTTTACTAGATTTGGCTTGTGTTGATGCGACACGACTCATTACTTTCACACTTTGTGTATTTTCTCCTTATGTAGTAATAAATCCCAAATTTGACTGTGACGTTTGTTTGCTTTTTGTTCTGACTTCAGTTAGGATTTCCTTAAGTTCTGTCTTGAAATCAATAGTACTAATTGTCCAGATTCTGAACCTGCCCTATGCTGTACACGGTCTACTACGTATCTACAGCATCGATCCACCTTTACCAGTAGCAGAATAAGACAGAAGTCAAATGTAAGTCAGGTTTTTATGTTTATTGTGGTCTAATAAAAAAAGTTGTAGAACCCTTTAGGGGCAGTTAACAGCATAAAAGACTAACCAGTTAGAAAATAATACATTATTATGAAGAGGTATGTTGGATTTGCTCAAATATTCAACAGCCTGATGTAGGTCAAATCACCACATCAGAGTGATGGCTCACATCAATGAGCCATCATCTGTTGGCTTGAAGTGTAGAGCTTGAAGGAAAATTTTCCCTTCACCGATGTGGCCCTCCGTTGCACCTTTCTCATGGTGCAACATTGGACTGTCAGATCTGCACTAGAGTTCATTTCAGATGGTTATTTGGTCTAAGACAAACAAGTGTTGTGATGTTTTGTTAACACGCCTTAGTGTGAAAGCGAAGTAAACCAAATAAAGATGTAAAACTCTTTCCTTTTTCCACCAGTGTTAGGTGTCAAGACAGTAGAGATGTATGACTGTAACTAATAAGTCTTGAGCCTTAAGTTACAATTGCCCTTCCTGATGGATATGGGCTGTCTGAGGGCAAAAAATGGGGAGACCTCTATGGGACTCTGAAGTGGCCCACACAAAATAGTCAGGTTGATGACTGCTCTGTGATTTTTATTTATATTTAAGTACTTAAATAAACAGATGTGATATGAAAAACACAATTATAAGTAAACTAGCCAAATATCGTAGGTTAAAATTGTACATTTTAATGCATATTTAATATTGCAACATACCGGTAATCAAACTTTTGTGGCTTTTGTCACTTTTCCTTTAACAGCTTTGTCAACTAGACGTGTCTTTGTAGTTGTGTTGATAACGGAAACATTCCACATGCGTTCTGTTTGAGTTTGTAAAAGAGTGTTTGATGTGGGGCCAGTCAGGAAAAAAGTAAGACATGTCCGATGCTGGACGCTCACACCTCTCTGAAGGTAAGGACGAGGAAAAATGCCATTTGTGCTAGCGGAGAGAGTCCTCAGTGTAGTCGAACACGCATCAAGATATTTGTTTGGCCATTCTGCATGTCAACCAAGTGACGTACTTCACAGCTGACAACAAGTTTTTAAAAATACATTTTTATTTATTTTGATGGCCCCCGATCTACCCACATGCCAGTGGCAATCGACTGAATGGCTACAAAAACAAATAACGTGGAATGCGTAAAGCTATGTTCGTTCACACCGCCTTCGGCCAAACGCGTTCAAGCGACCACTTCCAATGAACTCTCTATGTAAACATGCATAAATCCGCATTTTGAGCGTCTACATTCAAACTGTTATGTTCACGTGCCGCTACGCAAGGTTCTACAACTGGGCTCTATGCACAAAACATGCAGCCATTGAACACGCGTTGAAATTTAAACAAGGTTGAACTTTGACCAATCAGGGACTAGGACGAGGAATTATTAGGGTTTGTGCCCGGCCAAGATTATTTGACATCAAGTCTTTGATATGTTGTAACAGAGCTCTAGAAAAAATTCTGGAGCAACTTTTGCAAGATTGCACCTTGTCAACATTTCAGCAAACTTCTTTCAATTGTAAGTGGCGGACATGCGCTATAAACAGTAGAAAAAAAAGAAGAAGCCCCTCCCTTCTTGTCCAGTGTAAACACCTTAAGCTAAATGCACTAAACGCTGGTTCTTGAACGTGTGTCACATTCCTGGTGTGAACATAGTTTAACAGCTTAGAAGTAACTTACAGCTCCCACCATTTTAAATAAAGTCTTCCAGACTTTCTTTTTCAGGAGACATCCAAAACCACAAATGAGACACACCTACACATAAATCCAAGTCCTGTTAAAAAGTTGCTCAAGTTTAAATTAAACACAAAACAAAATATTTTTTAGGGTGTCTTTGAATCCCTTTCAGAATTTTGAATTTTACCATGCTTTGGGTAAAATGCAATATTTTCATTACTTGATTGTTTATCCTCCCGACACTTGAAACGGAGCCACAATGAGGAACCATCCGCATGAGG
>CM074494.1:13182634-13197634 GCA_037389245.1 Oryzias sinensis | reverse complement strand
TTAAAATGATAATGAAAAAAATAAAAAAGTACAGTGGGACAGATAGTGACTCCGGTCTTCTTTTTCACTGCTCTTCATACTGAGCCGCTGCATCCTCTGCAGCGTTTTTTCCTTCTGAAGCCCGCGGTGCAGCTGCAGGTGTGTTTGTCCGGGAGAGGAACATAGTGATAGGCAGTTGTTGTCGCTGTTTTTCTTCTTTGCTAAAGATCCTTATACACCGACATGCCACCATCGATTATGTTGGAGAACTGTAATGAACGGCTCATCAAAGGGTCCCATTCTTGAGCTACTCGCTGAGTGACTTTTTAACCAATCAGAATGCAGAACACAATGCACAATCCAAATCCGTGAAGTAGCGAAACCGTGAAAAGTAAACCGTGATATAGCAAGGGGATCACTGTATGCAGTTTCAGGCATTATTGCATGCATTGAAATTTCACAGTAGTCCTTTGAAAAACATAGGAGGTATAACAGTGCGCCACTTTGCTAGCTCGCCACACGCACGCCGTTCAAAATCTACAACTTCTAATTCCAACATTTTTTCCACAGTAGCTTGCCATTGATACCCAAAAAGTTTCGAGACAATCGATTAAAATTTCAACGACAAGTTTACGTTTGAATCTGGTGGTAAAGGTGTTTTTTATAGAAAATTCAAGATGGCCGCTTTTCCCGAGGTCAAAGGTCGACGAAACTCCAGAGGTGATTGTAGACTTACGCTAGGGACATGCGCGTCAAATTTCGTGTAAATCGCTCGGAAAAAAAGTTCATTTTTCCATATTGTGTAAAAACGCGAAAAACTCAAAATGGCAGATTTTGGCACAAAATGGCCGCCAAACCGTAGTTCGTGTCGCCATCACGTAATGATTTCAAAACTTTCTTTGGATATCCCCGACAAAGTTATCTGGGTTTCGTTAGCCGATTCTTAAAAATAAAATCCGAAAAAATGTTTTTTTGCCGAGTCAGCACTTTTTTTTGCGACGGTTTTTTGCTTACCACGCCCACATTCCTTTATCGATCTTGTCGTGCGTAGCATCGTTTTGTTCAGCGCGGGCCAAGGAATCGCATATTTCCTCTTCACAACATTCCGATGAAAAATGTGCGAGCTAGCCAAGATGGCAACGATTGCTAGCTCGCCACGCGCACGCCGTTCAAAATCTACAACTTCTAATTCCAACATTTTGTCCAGAGTAGCTGGCCGTTGGTGCCCGAAAAGTTACGAGACGATTGATGAAAATTCCAACGACGAGTTTTCGTTTGTATCTGGTGCTAAAGGTGCTTTTTTGAGAAAATTCCAGATGGCGGCCTTTTCCCAAGGTCAAAGGTCAACGACACTTCTGGGGTGTTTGTAGACTGGAGCTGGCAGCAAGTGTGTGCAATTGCGTGAAAATCGTTCAAACAAAAGTGTCTTTTCCCCATATTGTGGGAAAACACGAAAATCGCCAATTCTCAGAGTTCGCCACAAAATGGCCGCCAAGCCGTAGGTCGTGTGGCCGTCCCATAATGATTTCAAAACATCTTTGGGATATCCCCGACACGTGTGTCTTGGTTTCGCGGCTGTATTTTGAAGTACATTTTGTTCGGCCCCATACGCGATTTTCGGCCCATTCATTTTTTTGACGGGATCGCTGGCCGTGATGTCATCGTCTTCGGGGGGGTGACGTTGACTTTGTGGAAAATTCATTTGCAATTTATCCCAGGTGTGTGCACGTTTTGGTGACTTTTCGAGCATGCGGCGGGGGTCAAATTCTCGCTGAAAGGCGGCGAAGTCGTCGTTCCAACTGCGAAAACAATATGGTCCTTGCAGTCAGTGACTGCTGCTGCGGGCCATAATTACAACTGCGCACATCTGCTGCTGCGAATTACAGCTCGCCACAGCTGCGCTCAGACTTTAAACACATTCCTTGAGCGACATTTGTGTCAAAACTGATCTGTGTCCGATAATGGAACAAGTGGAGAGACGGTAGCAAGATGGCTGCTGAGGGACCGTCAACAAAGTGCAAGCTCCGTGAAAACACCATTCTGTAAAAATCAATAATCTTTCAAACATGGCTCCTCCTCTGGCTTTACCGCTGCCCCACGCCTAGTACTCAGCGTCAGAACTCCACTGTTTTCGTTGTCAGGCTCCGACTCCTTATGCCTCTGCTTTGCTTCCACATGGACTCTCTGCTTACCGGAGGTATCCACCGTGGCACACACCAACATTACCACGAAGACACATCCAAATCCATCCACTTCCACACCAATCATTGCCCTCCCTGTAACACTGGATGCTCTGTGGACCACAAAGTGCCTCCCCTAATCTGTGAACTCGACTGCCTTTGCACGTCTCCAAGTCCTTCACTGAATGGATCAGCGAAATTCCAAAATTACTATTTCTTTAATGAGTAATATCTTTCAACCTCACGACAGTCTTCTTTTCTATTCGCATGACACCTGTTATTCTCTCCTGTCATTCTTTAACCAGAAAATTTAAGATATCCATCAGCATCTCCACTCCACTTCTTCTCCCATCCCTTATGACTCTTTTTCTGTTTCTTGTACATTTTCTTCCTGTCAGCTCCCCGATACCAGTGAAACATCCAGCCTCATCCATAAGTCCAAACCATCAACATCTTCTTTTGTAATTTGGGCTAAACTTTATTCATCTTACTTATATTTTTATAGAGGTTTTTTTTGTGTGGTCTTTTTTTTGTGTGGCCTCCAGCCATGCCACTACTCCACGCCACGCTGCTCCCAGCCGCTTCACCAGAATTACCATGCCGTTGGATATTCAACATCCATACTCGCCCACTGGTCCTCATCCCATCATCAACAACTTACTGGAACAATAAATCCTTTAAATATCCATTTCTCCTATGGTCCTTCTGGGTTCCAGCATCTTGGTCTGCTCAGCCTAGCTGATCATGACACAATTTGCTGTATATTTATAATCATTACAGTCCCAGTTACAAGTAATACAAATCTAGAGGGGGCGGGGCCTGTCCCCACACACTCAAACGTTATAAACACCTGTTGGCTCCAAAAATGTTCAAGCAAACATTTCAAAATGAACATATTACAACTATCGTTCAAACACGCATACTTATACATTCAGACCAACACATGTGAAACATTTCATTCAGTCACACAAACTATTTGGGCAAATGTGAGATAGCATCTGTGCTCGAGTGAGTATTTATGTTTTTCTAACGTGGAGGATGGAATGTAAAAAGAAGGAGGGGGAGTACCTACTCATCCCCACACCAAGACCCGACAGCCAGTACCCCTTCAACACCTGCACAGTGGCAGGTAGAGAACAACCGCCCCCCCGGCGATCACATGTGCCATCCAGGACAGGGCCAGCAGGACCGCCAGGGAGCCATGCCTTCAGCCGCTCAGCTCCACAACCTTAGGAACTCTCTCCCCTCTGACCTCCGTAACATTGACTCCTTTTCAATTTTTAAATCCAGACTCAAAACTTAACTGTTTAAATTTGCTTTTCCAAATCACAATTTTCTTTCATCTGATTTTATTAAAATGTTAATTTTTTTTCATTATGTTTTAACAGTTTGTTAAAGTGATTTTATTGTGTTTTAATTTTGAATTTGTACAATGTTCTTGAGTGATTTTGAGATGATATTTTAAATGAAATGCATTATTATAATTATTATTATGCTAAAACTTTTTTGAACCTGGCAACATGCCAGGTGTGTACGAAGCATCAAGGTTAATGAATGATTGACAGTTTCTGTGCAGCAAATCAAAGCGTCTGCTCCTAACAGATACATGGAGCATTCAGTGATTGTAAAAAAACAAGCATGTCTGTAAAGTAATTGCAGATGTGTTACTGCATTCCCCCTTCAGTCGCAAAGACTTTCTGCAGATGAATGTGTTAATATTGCCTGGCTCAGTTTGTATTTACAGGATCCTAATGGCGTCTGAACTTAAGGCAATCTCACGCAGCCACTACACACATTTTACACCTATTGCAATATTGGTCATACGTGAATACACATGGTAAAAGTGAGAAAAGGTCTTTAAGTGAAATTTTCACAGATGTATCATGAAGGAACCATGTTAAAACCACGAAAGAAGTACAATTAAACCACACAAAGAACACGTAAATCAACATAAAACACAAACCGTGAGTAATTATTGCACTTTTTATATGCATTAATTTGTGCATCAATTACATATTTTAGTATAGGTGCGCCGTGTACGCGATCAAAGAGTTATACATCAGTGAAGAGTCTTTTAGTATCGACAGCATTGATATCAAGGTGAAGTATCGATACTAGCGTAATAAGATTGATACGTTCAATACAGTCATCCAATTTTTTAAAATAAACTGCTTGGATTTACTAATGGAGTTACAATTCATATAAAGACCTGTCAGCCAAACCTCACAATAGAAATCTGCGCACATCGACGAATGACAAACCCAAGAGACACTTAAGAATGACGTATTTCACGCATAAACCAGGAAAGACAGAAATGTCATACGTGGAAAATATACAAAATGGATGTAGTGGCTGTGAGACACGGTCTTAAAGCTGCTTTTTTGTGGGAGGGTTTATCAACCGCAGTTTGGGAAAGTTTGAAAAAGCCCTGACTGGAGTGAGATGTTACCTTTTTCAGAGATTAAATTTTAAGAAATGTAAAAACTTCCATGTTGTTCTATCAACGTTACAAATGAAAAATACACAGGAACAAAGACAACTTGACTGCAGACTGTTTTGTTTGGTGGGATTCTTGTTTATACCACCATACATCCCTCAAATGAAGTTTGAGAGTGGCAGAGATCAGCAGATGTGGTGTGGGCAGAAGGGTCCATGCCCCTCAGGACAGGTGGTTGTCATGGACCCTGACCTCCAGCTCCCTTCCAAAGTGATGAAGAGCTCATTAAATTGGATTTCAGAGAAAATTCCCAGCAGCTATTGCTTATTTCATGTGTTTGGGAGTCCACAGAGATGTGTAGCTCATGGTAGATCCCAACTATCTGCTTCTCAGAGGTTTCATAAAACTTTGAAACAGGTCTCCATCGGAGTTGCACAATCACACACTGAGCTGATCACACAGCAAACCTTTCACCCCAACCTCTGAGTGAGACGAACGCCCCCCTCCACCCATAACTTCTGTTTATCTGGTGTAACGTGAGCACGGTCTCCGCTGAGCTCTGGACTGTGAAGACCTTCTCCTCAGGAGGAATTTCGTCTTTGCTCCTCAAACACCGGAGGGATGCCGCTGTCGCGCTCACTGTCCATGACCTCCCTGAGCGGGGTGCTGCCAGCCTGGGAGGAGGACCAGCTGCCCGTGGAGGACCTGCTGCTCTTTGAGGTGGCCTGGGAGGTTGCCAACAAAGGTGAGCCCCCTGCCCCTGCACCTGCTCTACTTCAAACCACAAACTCTACTACTGTTGAAGGAACAATAACCTGTGGCACACTCCTTTTTGTATAAAGTTTTTCTCTTTTCATGTTTAACAAAGCTGACCCTTAGGTTTTTTCAAAAGTAAATACAGAGTTAAACATTAAGCAGCAGATAAGCCTCTGCTGCCCCCTTCCCCATAACCCTGGAACAGAGAGTCATTGCCCCTTGGTGGATGATCCAGAATCATCTAGAAATGAATCTAAAGAGATGATCAACCTGCTGAAAAAAGACACATCTACAAAATATTTCAAAAACTTGAGATGTCCCCCCATGTAGAGTTCTACATGGTTAATCTATGGTTGACTCTATGGGGTCAACCATAGACGCAGGAATGGCTTTCCTGTGTGCATGTTCTGCAGATCAGCGTCACAGCAAGGTTGGACAGACAGACTTAAAGAGAAGTGAAAAAGAAAAGAAATTGCTCCAATTTTCTTCCTCTTCTCTGAAGATACTAAAGCCTCATTTCCATTTAGCGGTCCGGTCTGGTATTTAGAGTGAATATGAAATGCACCCATTTCATATTGGAAACATATTTCAACCAAACCCTATCATTTCTGGGCCCCAGTCGGAAGTAGGTACATAGAAAAATGGAACAGACTGGTTAGAGCGGAGCTACTGTTGAAACTCATTGATTGGCTGAAGGTCATTATGACAAAAGAAGCCTCCAAGAAAGCAGCTGTATTCCTCTTCTCCTCCCGCAATCTTTTCTCAAACCACATTAAATGTTTTGTAGATAATACGTACCAAAAGCCAAGCAGGAAAAAAAGGAGCTGCTGGATGACCTCCATTGCTGTTGTTCTTAGCTTCACCTTTATGGTCCATCTTTGAGTAGAAACGCTCACCTTAATTGCCTGGACCATTCTAAACCAGACCAGTTCGTACCACTCAGTGGAAACTAGGCTTGACAGGCCAGTTTCTTGTACCCCTTACCAAAAAATAGTCCATTTAACTCTTGTGCTATCTTAGATGACCCCACCCTTGCATTGACGTGTTCTCCCTACCATTACAAAGGTGGATAAAGGTGGAAAGATTTCATGTAATCTATGGACACCAGTGAGGTTCAAAAAATCACTGAAGAAAAAAGGTTCAGCGCACCGTCTTGTGGGTCTAGATGATCCAACTCCCAATGTTAAAGTGCCTAGGATAGCGCAAGGGTTACGTGTACAACAATTATACTTAGTCTATAGCATAACTTGAAATTTAATTTTTACATACTTTCTTTACATTGTAAACTTAAAATGTTCCATTTTGTCTAAAGAAGGATCAGTTAGTATACTTCCGACACAATACATGCATGGTTTATAGTATACCTATATACAGTATACCCAATATTACCTCAAGTGTACTACCTTTTGCTAAGAACCAAACTATGTGTTCTTCCTTTCAGTCTGTCACTTTCCTAATTAGTCAATCAGAGTGTCCTTTGTGTGGACATCCTACAGGCGTCTTATGGACACTTAATAATCATATTTTTTTATCAGGTCCAATATCTGTGAAACCCTATTTCTATCACCAGAGAAGCAGTAGAGGGGATGGAGGAGTATTAATAACTTGCTGTCAACTGAGACAAGAGACTGGGTTGTATTTTTAGCAGTGTTGCTACTTTTGAAAAGCGACAAGGCAGATTTTTGCGGTTGGGGAGGCCCATCAAATAATTTGCGTTGAAATGATCCATACATGTATCCCTACAAGTCTGCTGTGTAGAGTGTTACCACATCTGAACTCAAAAGTGCTCCTATGTTTGTTCGGGTCTGCCTTCACCTCTTACATAAACAGTCACTGGTTCATGTCATTCCTGTGACGTCTGTCACCCGTGTTTGAGTGTTTTTGCCAACAAATACTGTGGAAAACCCACACATGCACACGTGTGCACGTGTTCTCTGGCAAAACAAAATCAGTTTTGTATTGACGGCTCATTTGTGTGTGCGAGTCTTCGTTGTCGTTTATGTGTTTGTGCTTTTGTATTCATATGTGTGTGTACCATTTATTAATGGGTGTGTTTTTGTGTGTCCACAGTTGGAGGGATCTACACTGTCATTCAGTCCAAGGCTAAGGTCACGGTGGATGAATGGGGAGAAAACTATTTCATGATGGGGCCCTATTTTGAGCACAACTTCAAAACCCAGGTGGAGGGCTGTGAGCCCCCCAACGCTGCCATCCGCAAGGCCATGGATGCCCTCATCCACAACGGCTGCCAGGTGTGTGTTGGAAGCTGCATGTGCACATGGAGATCTGTCATGGAGATCTGACAATCTCTGACATTCAGAGATTGTCATTAAACTTGCAGAATTTCAGCAGTCCCTTTTTCATTGCCTTATTTAGATTTTCAAAAATGCTGTGGTTTATAAGGGAAGTCTGTAGTGACAGAAGAACGTTGGAGTTGTTCAGGACATGGATGAGAACTGGCAGACAGTTGTGAGATGTTCTGTAAGTGTGACAGAGGAGTTCAAGGTGGAGGTGGGACTGCATCAAGAATCCTCGTCTTGTGTACATGGTGATGGAGAGACTGAAAGATCAGATTAGACAGGTTAAACTCTCAATTTTGCAGATGACATTGTGATCTATAGTGAGAGCATGGAGCAGGGGGAGGAACATCTAGAGAGGTTGGAAAGTGGTAAATAAGCGTGTGCAGGCAGGTTGGAAGGGGTGGAGTTAGGTTTCAGATGTGATATGTGACTTAAGAATGTCTTCAAGAATGAAAGGAAAGGTGTAGAAGACTGTTGTGAGAGCATCCATATTGTTGGTTCAGAGACTGATGCAGAGACAGGATGAAGAGCTGGAGGAAGCATAGATGAAGATGTTGAGGTTCTCTTTGGGAGTGACCAGGATGGAGAGGATAAAGAATGAGTATATCAGAGGAGCAGATTGTTGTAGATGTTCTGTAGATAAATGCAGGGAAGCATTTTTTACAAATATTATACATGAAAAATGTTTTAAGGAAGATTGGAAATAGGACAGAGATTCTCAAGGTCATTGGGATCTGATCATGGTATGAGCTCTGGAGAGGTTACGGTGTCATCTGCAGAGGGAGAAAGGTTCAGAGACCACAAAAGGATCCAAACCCAGCCGATTTTTAATACAGGAAGTTCTGCAACTGAAGGTAAAGTCCAAGCTGAGAAAGGACAGATGAAGGACGAGGAGAGATGAATGACTTTGATTTGACAGGAAAAGAGTGTTGATTTTGAGGTAGAAGGAAGCAGAATTTATTTTTTAGAGGAAGTGATAATGTGTGATGTTTTTTAATCGCAAACACTCACCTGTACAATTTTCTTCTGTAAACATCAGATGGTTTTGTCTCAGTATTGATGAACTAAGATCCAATAAAGAAAGCTTTGCCCCCCAACCATAAAATGATTCAGATGAATGACAGGGGTCCCACCAGACAATTTTGGAATAGTGTGTTTGGGTTCATAAGGGGTTCAGATGTGTCCAACACTACATAAAACCCTGAACAGTTTGAAAATGCTTTGTAACCCTTGTGCTATCCTAGGCACTTTAACATTGGGAGTGTGGTCATCTAGACCCCACGACAGTGCGCTGAACCTTTTTTCTTCAATGATTTGTGATCTTCAACGATTTCCATGGATTACATGAAATCCTCTTCACCTTTATCCACCTTTGTCATGGTAGGAATAAACGGGAATAAATGGTCATCTTGACCCCATAGGATAGCACAAGGGTTAAGACAGGCAGTCTGGCACTAGATGAAACCCATGCACACACTGAAGAAGCATCAGACAACAACCAAGTATAGTTGTCAGTGAGGAAGCATAGCATACCTCTGAAGGTTTTTTTTGTTTTCGTCATTGCTCCCACTTAAAAATCTGTCACTGTTGGCATCTAATTATCTTTCAGTGATTCTGCTGTTTCTACACCACTCATTGTGCACATAAATGCAAAGCCCCCCCTACTTTACTCCAACCCGAGCCGTGATCTCTGTCCTGTCAGTGTAGCGTGCAGCCCGTTAGCTGCATGTGGGAAATGTTTCCTGTATTCCTGTAACTTCTGTCCAATCAGAAGGTCTGGATACTGTGATGTTGCCTCAGCCTGCTAGCATGTCCTGCTGACACCAACTCAAAATCTGATTGGTTGAAGGAAATAAATGTCCAACACAAATTTAGCATTAGGGGCATTCAGAACTCATAGTGAAGGCCTCTTTAGCTCTGACCCTGCCTGGCAACAAAGGACAGCTGAAATGTGATTGGTTAAATGCTCCAATATGAAAATCCATGTCTGCCTGGAAGCGGCATAACATAAACACAATAAAATGGAATGGACAAACCATTTGGAATGATTTAATGAGTATACATTGTCTGAATATAATTAATACATGATTCAGACAGATTTTTTAAGCATTTAGAGATTAGGTTGAAGGCCTAATCTCCACTGTCACCTTTTGTTGGCTCAATACTGGCGATTGAACCAATTGTCTTTCCATATAGTCTGTTGGTTGCCGATAGAAACTGGTTTGCCTCTGGTATAAATGAAGTGTCTTTGAACAGAATAACTTAGAGTTTGTGACAGTGAAAAAACAACTTTGAGTCCTTAAACATTCTGATTTTATTGGAATCATCTGAACTGGATTGTACAACTGTAATGTTTGTGGCTCGGTTTAATGTTTTTGAAGATTTGAAGTTAATTTTGTTCTTAAAATGTAAAATTTTTCATACTTTTACTCAATAATTCATTAGGGGTGTGATTATACTATGGGGAAAAAAGTATTTAGTCAGCCACCAATTGTGCATGTTCTCCAACTCAAAAACATGAGAGAGGCCTGGAATTTTAATCAGAGATACCCTTAACTGTGAGAGACAAGATGAGAAAAAAATCCAGAAAATCCCATTGTTTGGTTTTTAAGAACTTATTTGTAAATTATGGTGGAAAATAAGTATTTGGTCAGGAGCTAGCACTGCTAATGCTAGCACTAGCGTAGCTAGCAGTGGTAATAAAGAGAGCGGTGAAGAGACTCTGGAACAGCAAATACATTCATTTCTCACATCTAAAGGGATTTCCCTGGATCTCAACACCATCGAGACCTGCCACCTGCTCCCCAGGAGAAAGGAGACGGATAAATCAGCGATCCTCATCAGGTTTGTGAATCAAAAACACAAGCTAGCTCTGATGAATCAAAGAAGAAATCTGAAAGGATCTGCTGCTTATCTGAACGACCATCTGACCAGAAGGAATGCTGAAATCTCAAAACATGTACAGCTTCTCAGGAAGTGTAAGCAGATTGAGAACACTTGGGTTAAAGGCTGCAGGATTTACATCAAACCCCTCGGTCCACTGGACAGAGCCAAGGTTCTGGTCGTGAACACCATGAAGGACTTTGAAAAGTGTTTGATCACGGTCGTCTGAAACAACATGGAGTAATAAACCAAAGAGCCAAATAATTTCAAGAAATATGACGCCTTGATTCATCACTTTCTCCATACGTCTGACGTCACCTGAATAACAGCAGAGCTCTGATATGCAGACAACTTGACCTCAACTTTCACCGCAGCTGATATCAGCTGAAGAAGGATATGGATCTGAATCTAATGTCTGCAGACATAACATCGAAGAGAACTAAACTGTTTTGGACCCAGAAGATCAGCTGTTATTCAGCAGAAGAAGAAACACCAACCTTGGACAATCGACAGATTATGGACCCTTTTTATTTTTCCCTTACAGCATTACTTTATCAAAAAAAAAAAAATAAGTAAAACAAATGATTATTCACTTATTGAAAATGGTTAAATTGATCAATATTACTTCACTTGCTCCAAAAATTGATAAATTGATTCAAAAATCTTTCCTAATGTAGCATAATTTTGCACATGTTTTTAACTTTTGATACTTGATGAAATTTTGCAATGAAAATTCCTGAAACAGTGTTGTATCTATTTTACTGATATAGTATTATGTTTTAATCATATGAATGACTTTTATAAATAACATAATCTGCATATATTTTGGATGACTGATCTGCATTTGCCATGTTGATTTCTAAAATAGTTATTTTTACGTAATACTTAAGTAATACTTAAGTAATTCATTAAGTAATTCATCTTTGTCATGTGCTTTATGGATACTTTATGATTCTTAATTCTGTCTGATAAAAGCTAGGAACCGGATATTGATAAATCATGTAATAATTTATTACAAATGCTCTCTAACAAACTTTAGATGGACCTGAACATGTTCTGGCTTTAGCAGGGGGACATGTCTGTCACTGCAGGATTTGAGTCCCTGGCGGTGTGGTGTGTTACTGATGGTAGCCTTTGTTACTTTGGTCCCAGCTCTCTGCAGGTCATTCACTTGGTCCCCCCTGTCGTTCTGGGATTTTTGCTCAAAATTCTTGTGAACATTTTGACCCCAAGGATGAGATCTTGGGAGTAGCCCCAGAGGGATAGAGATTATTTGTGGTCTTGTATGTCTTTCATTCATAATTGCTCCCACAGTTGATTCCTTTACACCAAACTGCTTAACTATCAAAGATTCAGTCTTCCCAGCCTGGTGCAGGTCAACAATTTTGTTTCTGGTGTACTTAGACAGCTCTTTGGTCTTGGTCATAGTGGAGTTTGGAGTATGAATGTTTGAGGTTGTGGACAAGTGTCTTTAATATAGATAATGAGTGGAGGACAGAGGATCCTCTCACAGAAGTTACAGGTCTTAGAGAACCACTTTAGACAATGTGAATTTCTGGATTTTTTTCTTTCTTATTTTGTCTCTCATAGTTGAGGTTTACCTATGATGAAAATTACAGGCCTCTCTCATCTTTTTTGGTGGGTGAACCTGCCCAAATGGAGGCTGACTGAATACTTTTTTGCCCTACTGTATAAGTTTGCTTCTTCTCACTCCTTTTCAAGTAATAAATCAAACCCTATTTCACTGTAGTTAATAATCACCATATTTCATAAATCTAATGTGACCTTAATGATTGTATGCATCACTAAAAAAATCAATATTTACGAGTATGAGACAATTGTTTTCTTCTTATATAGTGTGAATCATTAATGTTTACTGAAAAGATGTAAGATTGCTTTGGGAAGATATTTAATAAGCACTCAATTTTGTTACTTAAAAACTTAAAATTGTATTCTGACTATAACCAATGAACACTACATAACTGTTTCATGTTGTGTATTACTAAAATCATGAATGAACGTTTTCTGAAGAACCGGATTACAAAAACTTTGCAAAACTATAAAATGAATTAACATTCAGGGGTTGGATTATATAAATTCACTTCTTCCCTCTCCTTTTCAAGCAACAAATCAAGCTCTACTTGACTTTAGTTAATAATCACTGTATTACATAAATCAAAGTGACTTAAGTGTGTCTTTGTTTTTGCTTGTTTGTAGGTTCTTTACCTAAGCATTTCATCATTTCTGTAATGAGTTTGATTATTCTTTGTGATTTTTTTTATTGTATTGTCTACATTTAATCCTTAAAACAAACTCAATCAATCAATCAATCAATCAATCAATATTTATGTCCTTTTTTCTTTGATTGTGTTTATTTAATCAATGCCTTTCATCATTGAATGAGTTTGATATATCTGACTGACTTTGTTGTATTCTGTGCAATACAATCCATCAAATAATCCACATTAACCCAAAGATCTATAAAAAATTCTTGAAACATCTTACCTTATTGTGCTCATCAAAAATCAGACTTTTGCTTTTAAAAACTTCCCCGAATCAAATTTTTAACAATGAAACTTTGAAGTTTTCTGTTTTCTTTAAACACATCTGCTGCTCTTTTAATAATTTTTAGTCAACTTTTGTGCAGACTACACTCTTCTATATCACTTTAGATGGCAGCCTCTGTCTGCATGAACCATCAAGTTGGTTAACTGCCCAGACAAATAAACTAACAAACAGGTCATAGAGAAACAGAAAGACAAAACAATCTGTTCTAAACTGGCCATACTTAAATTTCTGAATGTCCGTTATTTGAGAGATCTTGCAGACCTGCCATGAGGTGAGGTTTTATGCTTTTGTGACCCTCGATTGTTCTGCAGGTTCACTTTGGGCGCTGGCTGATCGAGGGAAACCCTTTTGTGGTCCTGTTTGACATCGGCTCAGCAGCCTGGAACCTGGACCGTTGGAAGGGTGACCTGTGGGACACCTGCCACATTGGCTTGCCGTTCCACGACCGAGAGGCCAACGACTCTCTTATCCTGGGCTCTCTGATCGCCTGGTTCCTCAGAGAGGTCAGAGTTCATTCATTCATACAGCGTCACTGCATTAAGCTGGCTGACTTGAAACATTGCTCTGCCTTCTACCCCCCTCCTCCTTCTAGTTGACAAACCACCTCGAGGGCAAAAAAAACATCATCTGTCACTTCCACGAGTGGCAGGCCGGCCCGGGCCTCATTCTGTCCCGCTCTCGAAAGATTCCCATGGCAACGATCTTCACCACACACGCCACTCTTCTTGGGAGATACCTGTGTGCTGGGAATGTGGACTTCTACAACAATCTAGACAAGGTGAGGGTGAGAAGAATGCCCCCGTCTGGTAGTTGGAGAGCAGCACACATGTACGCACATCTCCAAGGTTGGTCATCTTTCTGAGGAATATCCCATGAGAACAAACAAGCATCAGATAATCTTCGTTGGCCAAAATATTACGGATGACAGATGTTACGAGTATGAGAGCTACCTGGTCTTTTTCTCCAGTCTAAATAGAGAAACACATGTGGTAACAAATTTAGATTTTAAGACAAAGTACTTGATAGTTGAAAAGACACGAAGCCTGCAGGAAGAACCATCCTGCAGAACTTTGTCTTCAGAACTCTCAGAATTCCGTCTTCACCCAGGAGTAGTAAGGATATGCTCTGGCAGCCCCATGTCCTCGAAAAAGCTACAGCAGGTTAAGAAAATGGATGAATAATGGAAGTAACTGAAGTATCAATGATTTTAATTAATCGATTTATGGGACGGCATAGAAAACATGAGAAAGTACAATTTGTCCATCATTGTCTGAGACTGGATGTTTGGACACTTTCTCCTGTGGAGTGGAACTGTCACTGCATCCCACGCACAAATCTATCATGTGTAACACCTGGAAAAAAAAACACCCCACAGACAGACAAGGGCTCGTGGTGTTGGGGTGTGATGGCACACACTGTTCGCAACTGTCAGACAAACTCTTACAACCAAAGGTTCAGGCGTTTTAGTCACTCTGAGGTGATTAGTGCTGCATGAGGATGGATCTGCAAGCTGCTCATAATTGGTCCCACTGTAGCGCCGGAAAGGGCAATGAGGAGCGAAAGGTTGCTTACATGTTAAGAAGATGACTGACAGGTGATCTTCATAGCTGCGTCTGTTCAAGGTTTGATCCCTGACAGATAAGTGGGCAGGTGGGAGACCAATATGGAGAGGAAGAACAGAGCAGCAACTGCATATTTGTAAATCCTGAGCTTTTTGGATTCTGCTTTGTTTTCTACTGCAAAGGTGTGCAATCAATGAAAGAAAAATAACATTTTTTACTCTAACTCTTTGAGATAAGGGCTTTAATCCTTCATAGTAGTCCAAGGAACAGTTCACAACCTTCCTGAAAGACTTTCTGGGTGTGTAGTTTATTTACTGTTACAAGAGAAGTGTTCT
>CM074494.1:13156424-13182134 GCA_037389245.1 Oryzias sinensis | reverse complement strand
ACTAAAGCCTGGTGTTGTAATTGAGCAGATATGCGCTGACCCATTGATCTACGACCATATTTAGAAAGAATTTTTTTTCCTGGTTTGCAGTTGTTGTACTAAAATTACTCATATATTCTCCCTGCAGTTTTTTCTTCTCTATACTGTTTAACTAACTGTTTAAGTTTAGTTAAGGGAGAAGGAGAAGTAGTACCGGTATACTTTCAAACTGTGTAATTGTGTAAGTATTATAATAATACAAGTATCTTGAGTTAACGTTGGTCATATTTAATTTCCACATACTTTCATTTTTAGTTTTTAGAAAGAAATCTATATACAATTTGGCAGATTTTACTATGAGAATCTGTTATCAACCAGGATTCTAAATCAGCACATTCTATAAAATTGGATATTTCAAAATATGTAGACTAATTTCTAAGGATTTATATTTCAAACAATGAAGCTTGTATTTTTGGAACATCAATTTTTTATATTACACTTCAGTAAACATGTGGAAGCCACATCTTTATCAGCAGTAAGTGATTTGTATCTGCTACCGCTTGGCCAGGACTCTCATTAAACAAGAGGTTTTATACTTTCAAAGGGACTTTCATGGTTAAATGTAGGCTAAATCAATTAAATTTAAAAAAATTTGAACAATATATTTTACATATGCTGTTAAGTAAAGCTTGACAAACAGCAAATATTTGTGGGAGTTTAATACTCATCTGTTCTTATGCTTGAGAGATGTTTATTCCATTATCAGTATATACAGTAAGTGCTAACATGCAACCATTGAGATTACTAGTATTGGATTTGAAGTATTACATCTTGTACACACATGTTGCTCAATCAGTAATCGTCAAGGTGCAGTTTTGTGTTTTTCTTGTTAAATTATGTCCTGATAATTCCTGGAATTCTGTGTTTACTTATTTTGGTGATGGTTCCTTTTTTTCTTTATTAAGCTTTACTATTTAATTTTTTATGTTTTTGCTTTTTGCTCTAATTTTATAGTGTTTGGGAAACCGATTTCCTTCCGCTTTTTTATGTTAATCATTTACATTGCACTGCATAAATGAATGGACTTTGATGCTGTGTTTTGTTAAGATTATTGTTTCGTTAGTTCAGTCTTAGTTTTGTTGTGGATCTTGATTTTTCTTTTTACCGTCTACCCTTTTTTTTATACATTAAATTCCCAATGTATCTTTTTTTTGTTTTTTTTGTGTGCTATGCTTGTATAAGTTTGGCTTGCACTATGTATTCTGTCATAAAACCAGTATAGAACGTTGATACATAGTTCCTCTATTTTTCAATTGCATTATAAAAATAGAGGATATAATGTACACAGTGTAAAAATAAAGCAGCAAAAAGTATTTTTGTTGCCATGCTGTTTCATTTTTTCCTTTATTTTTTAAGACAAATATTAGTATTTTTCCTCATGCTGTGTACATTATACTTCCTCATTTAAGCCTGTTGAGACTAGAACTAATGCTATTGATTTCACTTGTGATCTACTTAAAAATGTCTCCACTTATATGTTTGTTTTTAAAGAAAACCTCTTTCCTGACAAACTCTGACAAGTCTGAGTCTACAACCCAAGTGCATCCTCTAGAATAGCATCAATGTCTCTCATTGAACCAGGAGATGAAAGCAAAGGCGTATGACCATGTTAAAGACTTACATATGTAAATAGTATATGCAAAATTAAAACAGCAGAACACATAGCTATTTACCTTCGAGGCAGTTCAGTCTGCAGTTCTGTTTGAAAAAGAAGTAAAACTTCTCATTTAAGCGTTTCTTTGGATCATTTTCTGAAGTCCTCTTTATGTTCCTACAATCCATGGGAAGTCCTGGGAGGAACAAAAAGGATTCCCACTGGCGGCTTGAGCAGCAGTGTTGACAGTATTCGAGCTAAATTTGTTGGCCAGGCTTGTTTTGTTTCGTCCTGGCAGCGAGGCAGAGTTCCCTTAGCTCAAGATTCTGTCAGTTCTCTGGTCGTACTCATAGCTGATTAAGCCGCTCCCCCCACATCCCCACGAGACAAGGTCCATCCCTGCCTGGTTACCAACAGTAACACCCAATCACACACGCCACACCTGATGCAAGAACATACTCGCACATCGCGCACACACCTATCATTTTTTTATCCACTCTCCTCCCACGTCCATTTTCCTGCCTAATGTTGCTTGCATCTTTTTTTATCCTCTTGATTTCCATTGATTTACCCCAGACATTTTTTTTTCTACCAGAAGTGTCTCTTTTTTTCTTCTCTGAACTTAGCTGAACAGCAGCTCATCATTGCAGTCCAAGCGTCTGTAATGTCGCTCCACTGAACATCCTCCATGTCTGTCCCCCTCACCAGCTGCTGCAGGATTCTGGTTGACTTATTCACTAATTTGATGATTAGGTGTTTGGCTAAGTAAAAGTCTGTGTGTCATTTGGTAATGGCAGTGACTGATTCTAGAGCTGCACGCACCGTTTTTTTTTTTTTTTTCTTTTTTGCTGCCTGGTCAGCTTCTGAGATTATCCCTGTTCTGTTGAACACAGCACATGGCTGGAGTTCAAATCCGACTGAGCCCGAACAATGGATCCCCTGCCGGTTGCTTGTTTTTAATATTTCTGTTATGGGTGTTTTTTCCTTTTTGGGAGGCTGTCATCTCGCTTGAAGTTTTCTGGTTTTAGAAAGAAATTGTACATTTGTGAATACTTACTTTCACCCTATGCTCTCCAGTGCTTCTCTGGTTTTGACAATACTTGGATCACAATCTCTGTAAAATGATCAAGAAAGAATTTGTCAGCCTTCAGTTTTTGACAAATTCAGTTTAGCAAATGTGAATTTTTTTTGAGAGTTTAACTTAAAAAAAATTGTTCCAACTCATGTCATGGCAAAAAAATAGCCTGAAATAGTCTTTTTAGTAGGGTTGTTGTAATGATTGATCAACTTAATCAATGACTCAATTTATATTCCTACGATCCAACATATTTCATTGTCTAAAGCAAGTTCTTTATCCAATCTACCTATAGCATTATAAAAATGTTTCTAAATTAGAAAATACCGTTTGGTTTGAGGGCGGTAGGTTTATTTTACTGTATTGTAAAAAAAACCCAAGTGCATCACATCCAACAGCATACATGTGATGGCAGTAAAAATAATCAAGCCATCATTGTGGTAGAATGTTCTAATAATGTCCTGTTTTAATCTATTTTAGTATTTATCTCTGAGTCACACTGGTTGAAGTTTTGGCTAAAGATGTCCCGGATCTATTTTAGGTCAGTGAATTGGATTGTTAGAAATGGACCAATATCCACTATGAATCGTATCATCAACCACAAATTCTGATATCAATCGAATCATTGTTAAAATGAATCGTTACACCCTTCATTTTTTAGTTATTACAATTTGCTGTCTGTTTTGAAAGTTGTAGTTGGAAAACTGGGACATTTTCCTTCTTTTATGTATATAATAGATTTAATTTCTGACATAGAACAGCCATTCATTTTCAGCAGAGTCTTAGCAGCAGCATGGCCTTTTTAACACAACGTTAAATATGGTGTACTTATCCACATGCCTGTTTCTGACCACCTTCAGAAAATGTACCATTATAAGCAAGATTGTTTTTTCCATGTAAAATAAAATACTTAAAATCAGCCTGTGGTGTAACTTTCGGTAGACAAAGCCTGATAATGATGTGCATAAAATCCATTATCACTGACAGGCTTTAACAACTTCTCAAGAAAAGAGGAAAATTGATTCTGGTGAAGGCATTTCATACTTCGGGGAAGTTGTAACTAAAGTGGAAGACAAAAGATAAAGTGTCCAGTTAAAAGTTATTAGCTGAAGTGAAAATTTGGGATGTGGCTGCCACTCCAAAATGCAACGAACCCCATAAAATAAAGACTGAAAAAAATCTGACAAAGCACTTACCTACAGCAAATGCTGTTAAAATTCAATATTTTCACTATTAAAAATTTAGTCTGTCACTTTTGCTAAAGGAAAGGGGCAGATACCATTTGGAATTGTAGAATTAATGTCAGATTTGAATTTAAATGGGATGCAGGGGCTTACAGACAGTGCTTGTCATGTTACCCTGGGACGGTTGAATGTCAGGTTAAAAGGAAACTCTTTGTTCTTCATGAGAATTATGGTCATTAAAAACAAATGCTAACAATAAAAACGCAGGTTCCTTTGGTAAACAAAGTAAAGCACATGGACTCTGTTTGTTTAAGATATGTTTGTGCACACTTCCCAGGGCCACAAAAAGGACAAAGGACATTTTTTTTAATATAATTTTTATGTAGAATTTTTTTATACCGTAATTTCCGGATTTTAAGCTGCTACTTTTGTCGCACGCTTTCAACCCTGCGTCTTATTTATTAGCTGCGTTTACATGGACAAAAGTAATCGGAAAGAACGCCTGATCGGAAGAAAAATGCGTCATGTAAACACGCCGTTCGGAATACTCTGCCCTGATCAGACTCATTTCTTATCAAAATGTCTTTCTGATCGAGATAGGTGGGTTATGCCAATTGTTGATCCGATCGTTGTTCATGTAAACTGTTCATTCTGATCGTGTGTCACTTAAGCTCTGGTTTAACGTCATGCATAGACGGTACTTTGCTACAGAGAAAGCTTTGGAGCTCAAACAGGACCGACCAGCTCCTCTACGGAGTCCCGGTGAGAAGCCCTGCTCCGCTCTCACCCCGCTGGCTCTTCGCCTCTTCCCTCTCTTACACCCCTCACGAGGGGGTGCCGGGGAGGAGCGCTTCGTGCCTCGTGACGTCTAGACCCTGCACGGTCCTGGCTCAGGTTCCGGTGGACCGAACGAACTGTGTCTCTGAGCAGAGCAGCTGGATTAATAACTTTGTGTTTGAGGGGAGGGAGGAAGATGCTTTGTTACGTGTGCATTTTGTTGTTTTGTAACGTGTGGGAGAATTCGGACTGCGATCCGTCCCGCCGCTCTAGGTTAGCGGCTGCCGGACGCAGGAGAACCGTGTGTCCGAGCAGAGCTCGGATTTCGAGCTCACACAGCGGCTTTGGGGCGGTGTGCGAACTTTTTAAAGCAGAATGTCGCTCAGTCCTTAGAAACCGTTCAAACAATCACGTGGATTTGTGTTTCCAGTCGTGTCCCGACAAAATAGAGAGAATTTACCTCAGAGTGACACAGCAACAACGAAGGAGACACTGAGATAGTGTGTGGGGAAAAATATGTGACGCTATTCCAATCCGACACTGAGGAGGAAGACTTCCATAGTTTCAGTGCACAGGAGGCGCTCCCCTATAAGTTACTGCTGCTCTCAGTGACTTTTATTGGATTGATTTTTTTAACCAGCTAGTGCTGATAGTGCTATGGTAGAGCTGTTACTACCATATTGCTACCGTGTTACTGACGCGTCACAGGCAATGTTTGGAATAGAACTGTGACAGTGTGGGATTCTTGATCACCGCGGTGATGAAGCAGCAGGAGTTGCGGTGCGCCCCCCCACACACACACACACACACACACAAAAAACCCCACGGCCGCGACGCAAATGAATACCGGTACAAGTAATAATTACATCAAACTATTCTTTATTAACAAATAACAGTAACAACTAACCACTAACTAATGAACTAACTATTTAGGTGTTGTAGAATAAGTATGTGTGTCAGTGCTGCGTCTGTAGAGCGCGCACAAGTGTTTTGGAGCTGAGCAGCGCAAGAGTGAATGGGAGTGCTCCCTCCCTCCGCTTCACACGCTCTTCCCTCTTTCTTACACACGTGGCGCATGGTTTCAGCACACACACATTCTCATTCTACAACATGTTTCAATGTGGGCACATGGAGCTTATAGACAGGTGCGGCCTTATGTATGTACAAAATGTTTTATCCTTTAAAAATGTAATGGGTGCGGCTTATAACCAGGTGCGCTCTATAGTCCAGAAATTACTGTATTTACCAAGTCCACCACAGTGGAGTTTGCTTAAAGTTTTTTCTCTTAGGATACTTTTTTTTCCATTTTATTTTATTTTTTTAAGTATTTTGTAGATATCTATAATTCAATAAACAGAGCGTCAAGCAGTAATTTTATAACAAGATATTTTGTTTCTTTTAAATATGCTTGGAATCTGAAATGCATATACACTTAATGATAAATAATGGGGGTGCAGTCAATGTTTATAGTTTTTTTTTTCTTTTGTAAGAATTTTCTGTTTGTATTTCAGTGTGGAGATCCTTTTGAAGATGACAACATCATTGTGCTCAATGGCACAAAGGAAGAGGTGGAGAAGCAGAGGGAGAAGATGGAAGAGAGGCGAGCCAAAGCCAAGACCAAGGTCATATTATCACAAATGAAGAACTAAATTGCTAAAGTTGACTTAAAAATACATAGTTAAACTTAAGGTGTAGTCCTATTGATGTTTAATTTTTGCATTTTTAGAAATCAAAGAAGACCAAAGCAGCTGAAAGTGAATCCACACCTGCAGCATCAAAAGGTTTGTTAAAGTCATGGAAGTGATTTATGCTTTAGACTTTACATAAACAAAACTATTGAGCTAACAGAATGGTGCAAAACGTGCCTCTTCATTTGGATAAGGATTTGAATATGATCCTATTTAAACTTTTCATTCAAAATAAAAATATTGTCAGTGCTTAAAAGTGATGCCACCTAGAGAACACATAAAGTTATCTGAATACTGTTATATAATATTTACCAATACAGCTTCGTGTTTGATTGTTGTGCTGGAAATTAAATAGTGTTTAGTTTAACTCAATTCACTCCAATGAAAATAGTGTTTTTAACACGTTCTTGTAGCATTTTTCTTATGATGGGGGACATATACAAGAAAATTAAACTTAAGACGACTAAATCCATGTGCGTCTTCGTTCTCCTCGTCTGAGTTGTCATCTGGGTCAAAACTGTACAGCTGGATAGCTCCAATATTGATCGCTAATTTTATTTCACTGGTAAAGTTAAGTTGGGGTTGTGAGGGACTGTAGGCTGGTGAGAGAAAGTGTAAACAAAGGGATGATGGGAAATGAGTGAAGGCTTTCTCCGCAATTCTTGTCCAAAGTTGAGTTACTTTTTTCTAGCTCTTGGCTTTTTCTTTTCAACCATTCTCTTGCACAGTATTTAGAGGAGTTGGTTGCAACCACTTCTTTTTTTTTCTTATATATAAATATGTAGAAACAATGAGTAGGGAGCTCACTGCTGAGAAGTTGAAAGGTTTCCCCCTTTTTTTTCCGCTCCTCTCATTTATTTCCGTAATACAAAGCTGTGACATGCGAGAGAGAACAATAATTATCAATGATTGCAGCTGCAATCCAACACCCTGTTGAGGATTTAACACTCTTGTCACAAGTAGGAAACAATACAATTTCTCATGCATTGTTTTATGAATACATGTATTTTATACATTTATAATAGCTTTAGGTATATATTTACATATATTTTATAAATGATGAGTGGAGATGTGGCGAAGTAGCATCACAGGTTGCAGGACGGCGCCTAAACACCAGCCTACATTGTTTGTTTTGTGTCTCTTTTCTCCCGGCCCAGCAGCAGTTTATAGTTTCAGCGAACACATGCACTCACCCAGACAAACTAATCACTCACCTTTCATATCTTGTTTAGTTCTAAGGGTGCACACTTGGTTTTAAATAGTCACCATCTAAGTTTCTGTGCACAAACAGCCAAACCAGAGCATTGTACACATCAGCATCAGTAGGAAACAGGAAGTGGCTTCTCATGTCAGAATAATTTTTTTTCTCTTTGTACCCCTGTCTGTCTGTCTGTCTGATTTTATTTCAAACCTAGTTTTGTATTTCAACTGTTACTATTTTTTTTCTGCGAAATAGCTGTAATTGTGGAGTTATGTGTAAGGATACCCCAGGAACTTATTTTAAGGAATTGTTTCGTTAATTTGCCTGTTTGAGGGCATAAGCCGCTACTTTTGTTGCGGCTTATGCCGCTACAAAAGTTATGCCGCTATAAAGGCATAAGCCTTTATAATGGATGAACATTTCCCAGTTGAGAGAGCAGTCTTGGTTGCAGTGGTGGCAACAGGCTTTCCCAGAAACTTTGTATTCTTTCTTTAAATATTGTTTTGAGATAAATACAATCCCATTTTGAAATTTGGAGTCTGCCGGCTTGGTCATCCTATTTTAGAGTGATTAATTCATTCACTGCTAAGAAGAACCCCATCACAGGCGAGCTCACAGCTGAGAAACAATTGTAAGATTTCACTTTTTTAACCTTTACTTTAGACACTCTCTAAGAAACGTGTTAAAAATGTCCCCCCTTCTCAATAACGACAAGTCCACACTTTCTGTTTTGAGTAACAGAGGACTAGGTAACTGGCAAAAGTTGAAAATATATCTCATAATAAAATGCAATGCTGGCAATTGTCTTAATTAAATAACTGATTTCATTAAAATGGAGATCACTTACAGAACATTCCGAACAGTCTTTATTGAGAGGCAGAAAGAGCTTGATCGTGTCATCAGTCGCAGTGCTTTGGTCATAATGAACCGATTCCTAATTCTTCTGCGCAGGAGCTGCAAAACCTCCACCAGCCGATACAGCTGGGAGGAGCTCCATGCTAAATGGTGATGGAAGCAGCCAGTCAGGTAGGATGAACACTCTTCGGTCCCATCAAAAACTGATGAATATTCTGATACTATTTTAAATAAAATCTCTTAATTTCTTTCTTCTTCATAAACAGGAATTATTCTCTTCAAATGTTTGCTCTGGACTCTGGCTCTCACAGAGGAGCACACGGAAAAGATCAATTAGCTTTTTTTCTGCAGTTTAGCTAATTTAATAGAACAATGAAAACAACAGCACAGTGCATGAACAAATGCCAAAATGGTGCACTTTTGTTTTTCTGTTGAAACTTAAAATTGATTCATAGACGCTCACAAATGCAAAGATTATGCAAACAAGAGTGCAGCAGCTACAGCAGAGAGGGTTAGCTGTGTGACTGTGAGGACTCTTTTGGGTTGCATATATAAAGTAGCTCAGGATTATGCATAAACCTCAGTGAGATTATAAATGACTTAAACCCATATGATAAAAACATCCTTAAGGTTTCATGAAGGTCTAGTCACAGTTTTTAACATTTAGTAGAGATTACTGATTGTTAGTCTGTACCTTGTTAAAGTTTGGAGAGAGCTCCATAATGTTTTTTCAAACGAATCTATTCTCTCTGAGCTAATTCCAAAATTTAATTTAATTTAAAAATAATTATTGAAACTGTGCTATTTTTACTTGTTTAAAATATTTCTTGGTTTTAATCTTTTTTGACCGTATTGTTTGTTTGTTTGTTTGTTTTTTATCACCCAGTTGTGGCTGGACCTTCTGGATCCTCCAGCTCCTCTAAAAGCTCCAAGTCCTCAACAAGCTCTGCCACCAAAAGATCCATCCAGGACTTGGAGGAGAAGTCTGAAGCGTTTAAATCTCTGTTCACCACCCACAGCTCTGCCAAACGCTCTAAAGACCAAATGTCCAACTGGGTCACCCACACTCCTTATCACTTCTAACAAGCAAGTGTTCAATGCAGAAATACACCTGTTGAAGAAACCTTTAGTTAGAAGGTTTTTAATTTCTTTTTCATTTGTGAACTTTTGTACCCAGCTGACCTTTAATGCCATCCCTGTTGGCTGGTTTCCAGCTTTCCTCTTCAGTCCCCAGTTTCTTTGTGTTTACATGTTACAAACATTTCCTACAAGCTCCCTCAGAGGATCAGGCTGTTTTGTTTTTTTCCCTCCCTCCGCTCACTTGTGTGTCTCCAGCCACAGGCAGCTTAGGAACTGACTCTGGGATGATGGTTAGAGAGCTAAAGAGAGCTAAAAGTGTTGAAGCAGTCAGTAGTGGGAGAAAGAAGCAGCAAAGCTGATTTCACTCTTCAGAAAACAAGAACTATGTACTGTTTATGAAGAAGCAAATTATACATTTTCACCAACATTTCTTTAAAAATATTTTTACCATAAAATAGGAAACATTGTTCATAATTTATCACCAAATCTGTTATTTAAAAATCTCTTTGACAGCATAAAGACAGATTAAAACATCTAGATGTGTAATGTGTTCTGGCAATTCAATTTTTTTTCTTTCCTCTAAATAAAATGAATTTATGTTGAGATGTTTCACTTGTTTTATTTTTATTTTTTAGAAGTACCCAAGATATTTCCATCAAAATGGTTCGTCTGTGTGTGAAGAAAGTTCTAAGTGTTTCTCATGACTGAAGGACCTCTATCTATCGGATGACCTCCCAGCCAAATGTGAGGGAACTGAAACGGCTCATGTATCGCATCAAATCTAAGCCTGAATTGATTGTTGAAGCAGAAATGTCCTTTGGCTCTGAGCCAAGTAAATGCCTGATTTTTCAGCTGCCAGAGACCCAAGAAGCAGTTCTTTATCTCTGAGGCATCTGCATCCTTGTTTGTTTGATGTGCTCTTGAGAACATTAACACAGAGACCTGAGGCTCAACCTAACCAGAAATGCAACTCAAACGTTTATAAAAACAAGACAATGAAGGTTCAGATCTTGCAGATCTTTTTTACTGGAAATACGTGGCATCACAAACTTCCTGTTTATGTCTGTTTGTTTTTCTTTGGGCCTTTGTAGGAGTTTCACGTTAAGAGTAACTCAAATATGTTCACCACTTCCTAAAGGAATCCCGTGATTATAGAAAATCGTACAAAAAAGGAAAAGAAACAAACTGCTTCTTATACTCTAGAGTGGTTAGAAAACACTGCTCCTAACATTTCATTTTCAGTCATGATAAAGATGTTTACATTTTATCTGCAGTGGATGAAATAAGTATTTGATCCCTTACTGATTTAGTGGGTTTGCTCACCTAAAAACAAATGGAGAGTCTGTCATTTTGATGGCAGGATCCTTTCAACAGTGAGAGATGGAAAATCACAGACAATCCATTAAAATTTTTAAATGGCAATTTGCATTTCATTGAGTGAAATATTTAAGTTGGAAAAGCATTTGATCCCCCAGTAACTATTAAGACTTCTGATTCACAGAGACCAGTTAGACTCTCCTGATCAACCTGTTACCTGTATAAAAGACACTTGTCTACAGAATCAGATTCCAAGCTTGCAGTGGTTGTAATAGTTTTTGTGTTTTGAAACAGTTGTCGGTGAGATGACAGGTGGAGCAAAATGAGGGAGTGTCTGTGGATGGAACATGAACACGTGAAGCTGATCTGCGAGCTGCTGAACCCACTTCTGACCGCACAGCTGTTTTTTTGTCATGTTTTTGGCATTTCAGCGGCAGACATTTGAGTTCAGTTTGTTGAATAATCATCAAGCAAGGTCAGATTAAACCCAGACTTTTTTTCTGTTCTCCAAATACCAAAATAAAATGTGAACAAGTTTCAAAATGAATACTACAGCTGATCACCACTCCATTCACTGAGGATGAAAAAAATGAATGATGACGCTGTCCAATTGTGGAAGATTTGAATGGTAATATTTAGCATACAATGGAAAAAGTAAAACGTTTACTTTCAATTGCATTAAAAACACCATGACGGAATGAACTTACATTAAGATACTCAGGCCCTGTCTCATAATGTAACAAAGATGAATAAAATCATTCGCCTACTTTTTTGAATGTTAATGGTTGTGAAATTTTTGGGAATGTTGATTGTATTTTGTTGCAACCTAGCCAATAATGTTGCTGTATGTATGACAAACAAAAAATGCAGAACTGTTTGTTTCAAACAAACAGTTACAATATGAGTTCAACTTTGGTCTCATATTCTTGTGCATGATTTTTATGAAAGCACATTTGCTGTGCCCTCTTACTGCTGTAGATATGACATACCACATATGCAGAACTTTTTTTTCAAACATTGCAAACCCCATACCTGCTGACAAAAATTAGCCATACATACAGAAAGTATGACAACAAAATCAGCCACATATGCATTAAGTTAGTCTTGAACCTTTGTAGACTGCTGATATAGAAAGTCCAGAAAAGGCCTCCAATCCTTGAACCTCTGAACCTCTCATCACATAACTATTTTTTTCTAATTTAAGATGGAACAGCACATCTCTAATCCAATGTGTCACTGTGGGTGGGGCAGCATCCTTCCAATTTAGAAAGACCCAATAGAGTTGAAAAAACAATTGGTTGCTGACCCCTAGTAGGCAATTTTAAGGTTTTATCCCTGACCCCAAAGAGGAATAAAAGTGGGTTTCAAGGAACTTTAGTTCCAAATACAACAGTGAATGCTTTACCATCTTTGCCCCAAAACATTTGTATTTTGGGACAAAGCCAAAACATGTGAATCAGATCAGCCTTTCCAATTTTACATTTACCACATGTAGGGTCAATATGTGGGTGTACTTTTGCCAATTTGGAGTTATGAAGGTGAATCCTGTAAACCACTTTAAACTGAATAAGACTATGTTTGGCCCACATTGAGGAGGAGCGAATCTTCCTTAAACATCATCCCACTCTGATTCACTGATCTTAATTTGAAGATCCATCTCCCAACCCTTTTTAATGACTAACATTGAAGTTGAATCTGACACGTTCTGCTTGTTTTGTTTTTGGTTTTCACTCTTTGATCTTGTGCAGGTCTGCAGTGGCTTCTTCCTTTTGCTCCGCCCAATCACCTGTGCTTCCTGCTGGAGTCCTTGTCATTTTATTTAAGCTATCTTGTTTTGTATCTCTTTTTTGGAGCGTTTTGTGTGCTACACCTTGGTTTTGGTCTACTGTTATTAAACAGTCTTCAAACTTGGCCTTTGTATCAAGTATTACTCTGCATCTGGGTTTTTGAGCTGTAAAGCGTAACATTACGCTCCAACCAACATGTCAGACCCAGCAGTTTTCTCAGGCTTGTGATGTTCCGTTGCCTCCAGCAGATGGAGCCATTCCACCCGATGACTGGATTACCTCACTTGTGCAGGACTTGGATGGCTACATGTCTGAACTGCTGGAGCTTCATGGTCGTATGACACGTCTGGAGCAGCCTTCACCTTCACCCCGACAGATAAGACTTGGTTCTCCTGAACTCTTTGATGGCACGGCTGAAGATTGCCAGCCCTGTCTTGTTTCGTGTCGGCTTCAGTTTGATTTCAACCCCAGTGAGTTTCCATCCGAAAAGAGCAAAGTACCCTATGCCCGAAGCTTTTTGACGGGAAGAGCAAAACTATGGGGTTTGGCTGAGTGGGATCGGGCGGCGCCCCATTGCTGATCCTGCAGTGCTTTTTCCACTCAGCTTTTGACGTTTTTTGACCCCTCCAAGTCTCACCGAACAGCTGCTTCTCGACTCCTCTGGCTGACCCAGGGGTCCAGCACTGTTTTAGATTATGCAGAAGAGTTTCGCACACTTGCTGCCAGCACCCGTTGGCCTAACAAGGTGCTTGTGGATGTGTTCCACCAAGGACTTTCTAGCTCCTTAAAGGATGAGCAAGCAGCGAGGGAGGTTCCAGAAAGTTTGGAGGCCCTGATTGATCTCGCGACTCAGATCAACTGACGCATGAGAGAGAGAGCCCAGGAACGGGTCGTTTCTGGTCCTACAACACGTCACCAATGTCAGCGATCGACACCACCTGTCCCTACCCATCGTCACCCTGATGACTGGGCTCCGTCCTCTGAGACTCCTCTGGAACCCCTGCAGGCAGTCTTGGGGCAGCTATCTCTAACAGAACGACAGAGATGCATGGGAGGTGGCTTGTGTCTTTACTGCGGGAGACCCGGCCACTTCGTCAGAAGCTGTCCGGCAAAACACCAGGGCTCATCGGTGAGAGGGCAACTGGTGAGCCGCGTTTCTCTGTTTTCTCCGCCCTCTCGGCCTCCAACGACGATTCTTGTGGCTTGTGATCTGCGGTTGGGTGAGTTCAAGACTCTTATTGACTCTGGTTCTGATGGAGACTTGATATGCCAAGATGTGGTGGACAGGCTGAGGATACCCATAGAGCCCCTGCCTGCTGCCCTGTTCATCAATGCCATCAATGGAGCACTCATTCAGAGTGTCTGCTCGCACCACCCCTGTTAAAGTGACAGTCTCTGGAAATCATAATGAACTGATGTCTTTTTTGTTGTTAAGTCAATGAAGCCCCCCATCATTTTGGGCTATCCATGGCTTTGTCAACATATCCCTCACATAGACTGGGTTTCAGGTAGGATTTTGTCTTGGAGTCCATTTTGTTTGTTGAACTGTTTGAATGCTGCTACTTTACGTTCTTCTGTCCAGAACACAGCTGCTCCAGAGCCTCCTCACCTTGGCAAGGTTCCTTCTGTTTACCATGACTTAGATGATGTGTTCTGTAAGACTTGGGCCAAGTCCCTTTCCCCACACCGTCCCTATGATTGCTCCGTGGACCTGCTCCCAGGAACTCAACCACCCAAAAGTCATCTGTACCCCTTGAGCCCTCCAGAGCGTAAAGCGATGGACCAATATCTTCTGGAGAGCCTACAGGTAGGAATCATTCGCCCTTCCTCCTTCCCAGCAGGAGCAGGTTTTTTCTTTGTTGGCAAACATGATGGTGTTTTGCGTCCCTGCATCGGCTACAGAGGACTGAACAGCATCACAGTTCGCAATACTTACCCTCTACCCCTGCTAAGTACTGCTTTTGATTTATTGAAGGGCGCTAACATCTTTACCAAGCTGGATCTCTGCAGTGCCTACCACTTGGTGCGGATACGAGAGGGGGACGAGTGGAAAACAGCCTTCAACACTCCCAGTGGACATTTTGAATACTTGGTTATGCCCTTTGGGCTAACTAATGCCCCAGCTGTGTTTCAGTAGCCGCGTTTACATGGGCAAAAGTAATCGGAAAGAACGCCTGATCGGAAAGAAAATGCTTCATGTAAACGCGCCGTTCGGAATACTCTGCCCCGATCAGACTCATTCGGATCAGAATTTCTTTCCGATCGAGATAGGTGGGTTATACCGATCGTTTATCCGATCGTGGAGTATGTAAACGGTCATTCCGATCGTGTGTCACTATTGCTCTGGGTTACGTCACGCATAGACGGTGTGTGGCTCTGCGGACGCCCCGTGAAAAGCGCCGCTCCATTCTCGCCCCTCTGGCTCTCCCCTCTCTTTCATCCCTCACGAAGGAGATTCAGGGAAGGAGCGCCGCTTCGTGCCCCCCGATGCTCATTCAGTCCACTGGCACCCGAGTGGGCAGAGCAGCTGGGGGGGGGGGCTTTTTTTACGTGTGCGTTTTGTTGTTTTGTTATGTGTGGGAGAATTCAGACTGCGAGCCGCTCTGGGTTAGCGGCTGCAGGACTCAGGAGGAACCGTGTTCGAACAGAGCTCGGGCCGCTGGTTCAGAGTGGCTTTGGGGCGGTCTGTGTGAACTTTTCAGAGCAGAAATAAATGTCGCGTGGTGTCACGTGGATTTGTGTTTCCAGTTGTGTCCCGACAAAATAAAGGCTGATGTTATTTCCATACATTTATGTGCAGCTAAGATGCAGATCGCTGCGTTTCTCGCACGGTCCTGGATTTTGTGTCCATCAAGGCTAATTAGCCCGTGTTAGCCTGTCCTAAGCCTTCTTCCAGCTCTGTTTCATTCATAAAACAGCACTGATCACACGGATTAAATATAAAGATGAGCAAACAGGCGCTTCATAATATTCATGACATTAAAAAAAGCACGTTTGGAAGATCGTCTCATATTACGGAGCTGCAGCACACGCTGTGTGTCTGTGGCAGCGGTTTGTTTACAACGGGACTTATATCCGCATCCGGGTGATTTTACACTACTGCGCATGCCCAGATGATTCATTCCGAATGAAAGTGTGAGCCATGGGAACGTTTGTTCTAATCGGAAAAAGGTTTTCTGATCCCATGTGCACGGGTGAAATTTAACCCGACCATTGATCCGATCAAGATATTCTGCCCATGTAACCGCGGCTAGTGTCTCATAAATGATGTTCTCAGGGACATGATCAATAAGTTTGTTTTTGTTTACCTCGACGACATTCTGATCTTCTCCCAGACTCTGAGACTCATGTGCAGCATGTGAGAGCAGTTCTTCAGCGGCTTCTGGAGAATCAGCTCTACTGCAAGGCCGAGAAATGTGAGTTTCACACCACCAAGACAATATTTCTCGGTCATGTGATATCTCCAGGTTCCGTTCATATGGACACTACCAAGGTCAAAGCTGTCTTGGAGTGGCCCGAACCAACAAGAAGGAGACGGCTCCAACGCTTCCTTGGTTTTGCAAATTTCTATAGACGCTTCATCAGGAACTTTAGTGCCATTGCTGCCCCACTCCACAAACTAACATCACAAGAGGTACGCTTCCTGTGGGATAATGATGCCAGCGAAGTATTTTCAGAGCTCAAACAACGTTTCTCTGTGGCTCCCATTCTGGTTCAGCCTGACACCTCCAAACAGTTTATTGTGGAGGTGGTCGGTCTGACACAGGGGTGGGTGCAGTGTTGTCCCAGAGGGCATCTGATAGTAAGTTGCACCCCTGTGCATATTTCTCCTGCAAGCTCACTCCTGCAGAGAGAAACTACAACATAGGGAACAGGGAGCTCCTCGCTGTTAAATTAGCTCTTGAAGAGTGGCGTCATTGGTTGGAGGGAGCTGAACACCCATTTCTTGTATGGACAGATCACAAGAACCTGGAATATATAAGAACTGCCAGGAGACTTAACTCTCGCCAGGCTCGATGGGCTATGTTTTTTGAACATTTCAGGTTTTCCCTGTCCTATCGGCCTGGAAGCAAGAATGTCAAACCGGATGCTCTGTCCCGGCAGCACCAGAAGGAGAGTGACACCATGGTTTCAGATAAAGAGTGTACCATCCTTCCTCAAAACATGGTGCTGGCTACAACAAGGTGGGCCCTAGAGCGGAGGGTTAAAGCCTCTGTGTCTGATGACTCTGTTGTTCCATCTGATTGCCCAACCATTGTTTGTTTGTTCCCTCGAGTCTCCGTTCACAAGTTATAAAATGGGGACATTGCTCTCGTTTGGCCTGCCATCCTGGTGTTACTCGAACAATTTTCTTAGTTTGACAGCGATTCTGGTGGCCCACGATGACCTCTGACATCAGAGCATTTGTTTCTTCATGCCCTGCATGCGCTAGTGCCAAGGTGCTCTGACGACATCCTGCCGGCCTCCTACAGCCTCTCCCAGTGCCCTCCAGGCCATGGTTCCATATCACCGTAGATTTATCACAGGACTCCCAAACTCCAGAGGTTTTTCTGTAATTTTGACTATTTTTGACAGGTTCTCTGAGTTGGCCCATGAAGTCCCTCTTCGAAAACTACCCACTGCCAAAGAATTGGCAGAAGTGATGTCTAGAAACCTTTTTCGACTTCATGGTCTCCCTGTTAACATTGTTTCAGATAGAGGACCCCAGTTAGTGGCAGAGTTCTGGAAGGAGTTCTGCAAGCTGTTGGGGATCACTCTTGGTTCAAGTTCTGGATTCCATCCACAAACCAATGGCCAGGTGGAGCGTTATAATCAAGATCTGGAGACCGCCATGTGTGCCAAGAGCCCTGGCACATGGGCCAGGCAGCTTCCATGGGCTGAGTATGCCCACAACTCCTTAGTCAACAACTCTGGCTTCTCCCCGTTCCAGGCAGCCTATGGATATCAACCCTCGCTTTTCTCACATCAGGAAGAACTGGCATCTACATCTGATCCAGCTGCCTTTGTGAGACGCTGCCAGCGTACTTGGAGGAGGTTAAGAGCCAGTTTGCTGAGGAACCAGGAGTGGTTCACTGCTGTGGCCAACCGTCGCCGGTCCGCGGCTCCAGAGAACAAGGTGGGAGATAAAGTGTGGCTTTCCTCCTCGGACATACCCCTGAAAGGAGGCTCCAGAAAACTACATCCACGGTTCCTTGGACCTTTCACCATCACGAAGGTCGTCAATCCAGTAGCCATGAGGTTGGACCTTCCGTCCACCTTGAAGGTCCATCCGGTATTCCATGTCAGCAAGTTGAAGCCAGTGAGGGAAAGCTCTCTTCAGACCACTGATTTGGAACCACCCCCACCACGTTACATAGATGGTGGTCCTGTCTATTCTATCAACCAGCTACTTGGCTCCCGAAGAACGGGGCGGGCATTCAATACCTGGTTAAATGGGTGGGTTACGGACCTGAGCACTGTCAGTGGGTGCCTGAGAGACATATACTGGACGAGAACGTCATCGCCCGGTTTCATCGGGACAATCCCACCCAGCCTTGCCGTCCGTCTGGTAGCCGGACGTTGGGGGAGGGGTTATGACACGTTCTGCTTGTTTTGTATTTGTTTTTCACTCTGTGATCTGGTGCAGGTCTGCTGTGGCTTCTTCCTCTTGCTCTGCCCACTCACCTGTGCTTCCTGCTGGAGTCCACAGCTGGACCTTGTTAGTTCATTGGGTTGTCTGTCTATTTAAGCACCTTGTTTTGTATCTCTTTGTTGGAGCGTTTTGTGTGCTACACCTTGGTTTTGGTCTACTGTGGTTAAACAGTCTTTAAACTTGGCCTTTGTATCAAGTATAACTCTGCATCTGGGTTCTTGAGCTGTAAACCGTAACAGAATCTAGATGTGAAGTCAGAGCTAACATTGCTGAAATGGCTTTCTTTTTGGAAGGATTGAAAATCATGATCTCATCCATTGCATTGTTTGGAGGTTTGTCTAGGAACCCTGGGATGGAGACTGAGACAAAGGACAGATCCTGCAAGTATTTAAAAAAAAGAGAAGTTGGAAGGTTGTACGTATCAGATATCTGCTGAAAAGATGCAAACTTATTTTCATGAAATAAATGATTGAGAGTCTTAAGCCCTTTTTGTTGCTACCTGAGAAATGTAGAATCTTAGACTGAAGGTGGGAAGAAAACATTAGATGCAGTTGAGACTAGTAAACTCACTCTTAACAGACCAAAATACTTCCTAAATTATAAGCAAATTATTTATAAATTTTATGAACAATTGAATTGCTAAACGACAGATTTTTACTTAGAGGAAGAGATGTGCCAATTACATGTAGTAGGGAAATAAGATTAGAAGTATTGGGTTTCATCGCTGCCATAAAGTGAAAGGGCGTAAAGACAATTGAGCAGGCGTATTCAGGAACTGAGTGAGCGAACCTTACAACCGCGCAGGCGCAATTCTAACCGAGCGACCCTGCATTTTAATACTGCACGCCTGCATTCCTAACTAAGCAGTGAGCCCACGCGGTCACTTCCCTTTTGTGCCCTCACCAGGTCGGGATTTGTGCGCAGTGTTAAGGGGGCGTTTTCGTCACTTGGGGGGCGGTGTTCAGGGGTGTGTTTGTCACTTGGGAGCGGTAACCTTTCTGGTTGATCTGATTGGCGGAAATTTGCATGTTAACTCTGGCAAGGCAACAGGGCAGGACTTTCATTTTCCAGAGGCCTTTGAAAGAAAAAAGAGTGGATGTAACATGGATGAAAAGAAAAGATAAGATAATAAAACTTTATTCATCCCACAGGGTGGAAATTCTTTGAAAACCTGAAAACAACCGAGCATAAAGAACAAGTGCAATGGGTTTTTCGTGCTGTAAGTTTTTCTCATGTGAAAATCACTTTATTAAATATACATGTACATTTCAGTTTGCCCGAGACAGAGCAACTACGCAACTCAAAGTTCAGGAAGCGTGTATTAGCATGTTGTTAACATATGCTAACAATGTAACAGCATCTCACCCATGATGTAGTAAAAAACGAATCTTTGTTTTACTGCTTGATTTTTAAATAATAGCTTTAAATTTTGTTTAATTGATTATTACTTTTTTGTATGTTTTTACAGTTATATATGCTTGTTTCTTTAGTTAAAGGTGTCTTACTTAACTTTTGATTTCTGCCTCCCCCGGTTATCTTCCCATATCTTCTACATTAATGTTTCTTATGTCTTATATAAAAAGTAATTTGAATATGGGCTGAACGGTGGCGCAGTGTTTAGGGCTCTTGCCTCACAGCAAGAAGGCCCCCGGATCAAGTCCAGGCTGGGGGACATGAAACAGAACTCTGTGTGGAGTTTGCATGTTCTCCCCATGCTCCTCCAGCTTCCTTCCACCATCCAAAAGGTAGGCTAATTGCTTACTCTAAATTGTCCACAGGTGTGAGTGTGATTGTGGTCCTGCAACAGACTGGACACCTGTCCAGGATGTCCCATGCCTTTGCCCGTAATTGGCCGGAATAGACTCCGGCAGCCCTGTGACCCCGAGAGGGAACAAATGGATAAGAAGATGAATGAATGAATTTGAATGTGTTCACCCTGTTGGTCCATTTTCCAGAGGTGTGGTATTGACTTTTCTTTGTTTCATTTGGCAAATGTCTTTCATTCAGTTCTTACAAAAATGAACAATCACTTTAATAGCAAACTAGAACAATATTCAGAGTATCGTTTCTTTGTTTCAAAGCAAAACTATCCCCCCCCCCTTTTTTTTTCTATAGAAGCACGGACCTCCTGCTTTATCGGGTAGAGTCAAGATATATAAAGTAATTTCCTCATGTACATGGTTTTGCAGTTTATGATGTCAGAGTTTTCAAAGGCATTAGGAGTCATGTAGTAATAATTTATTGCCCAAACTCTCAGGCACACATCCAAAAAATGATTTGAATCATACATTATCACCAAACAGAAGTAGGAGTGGTCTCAGGTGTGTTCTGTGAAAGGTTTGTAATGGCTTCCACACAGTGCCGACCAGATAACAACTAATATTGTCATGGGGTTTTCTTTAATTTTCTGATAAGAGAATGTATTTTAAAGGAAATGTGACACAACTATTCTCTTTTAGACATAAATGGGTCATATTTCACAGACAGAGCTCCTAATATCATTTAAGGCTCACATATCTCAGGCGTGTAGAACTGCCTTTTTTCACCTGCGCAATATCAGAAATATACTTTCTAAGAGTGATTCTGAAAAACTCATCCATGCATTTATTACGTCTAGACTGGATTACTGTAACTCTTTGTTCCTTTGGAAGTCTCCAGCTTATTCAGAATGCAGCTGCTAGATTGTTAGCAGGGACTAGCAGAAGAGATCACATCACTCCTGCATTAGTTTCGCTCCATTGGCTCCCAGTTGATTCCAGAATCAAGTTCAAGATCCTCCTGTTAACCTATAAGGCCTTACATGGTATGGCCCCGTCCTACATTAAGGACCTCATAGTCCCTTGCCACCCAAACAGGACACTTCGCTCGCAAAATGCCGGACTGCTTGTGGTTCTTAGAATTATTAAAAGTACGGTTGGAGGTAGATTGTTTAGCCACCAAGCCCCTGTTTTATGAAATAAGCTCCCAGCTCATGTAAGAGAGGCCGACACAGTTTCTACATTCAAAGTTAGACTGAAAACATTCCTCTTTGGACAGGCTTATTATCAGACTAGTTAGTATTCAGAGATTATTTAACCTAATGTTAATATGTTTAATTTAAACTTAATAACAATAGTTATTTGTTTTAAAGGCTGCTAGAAGTTGAAGCTGGGGTAACTATGGTGCACTGGGGTTCTGTCCTCTTTTCTCATCTACTTCTACCCTCCTTCTCTTCTCTATTCTTGATTATTATTCATCATTTAGTTCCCTTTGTTTTGTGCAGTGCGATTCATGTATTGTCCCTCTTTCCCTCTCCCCTCCTGAAGAGTGGGAGTGCTTCCAGACTCCAGTTGGCTCATCCGTGATCCTGTTTCTGACCGTGTACCTCGTCTCTACTACTGCTCCTACACCTGGCTTTGGAAACCTTTCTCTGGCTCGTCTCTGCTCTGTACCTGGCCGTGTACCTCGTTTCTGCTCTTGCTCCACACCTGGCTGTGGATCCTGTCTACGGCTCGAATCCGCACCCCCGGCTGTCCCCCCAACTTTGGCTAGATGAAGCTCGTCTGCTGGACTTTAAATGTGTAGTTGTAGGGTTGGATAAGTTAATTCTTCTCTCTGAGTTCTGGTAAATCGCCTGTCCGTCCTGGGGTGGATCCCTCCTTCATGTGGGCACCCCTGAAGTTTCTTCGTTTTTTCCGGAATCCGTTTTTTTTTTATTAGGAGTTTTTCCTTACCGCGAAGGGGGGTCTAAGGGCAGGGATGTCCAGTTAGGCTTAGTCAGTTTGTTAGTTCAATTTAGTATTTTCCTATGTATTCATGATCCTTTTCATTTTATGTTTAACTTTTTCAATTACCTATACATAAGCCCATTGAGACGACTGTTGTTGTGAATTTGGGCTATACAAATAAAATTGATTTGAATTGAATTAATTGTAGGCGATTAATCACCATTACTGTGTGTATACCTCTTCCTGTTCAGGATACTTGATATAAGAAATGATCCAAGGCTTTTTATTATTATACGTTTATGCAGAAATTTACATAGCCTGCAATATCATTCACTTTCCTATCAATTCATCCGGTGGCATTTCCCTGTGGCTCTAGTAAGACCTCTAAATCTCAGTCAAATATGTCCCTCAGTCTCTCCCAAATAAATAGCAGGAGAGATTGCAGGTTCGATTCCCGCCATACCTTGGGCAAGTAAGTCAACCCCACACTTTCCTTTCCTTCCTCTGAAGTGTTTTTGGGGCTTTGAGGAAGGTAGAAAGCACTTTACAAGTATATTTCATTTACCATTTTCCACAGGATGAAACCTCCAGGAGAATAACACTTACAGTGACTATTTGAAGAAATCAGTTGTCATCAAGGATGACACTTGGTGGTGGCAGAAAGAGAAATATTGAGGAAAAAAACTTTGAATGTTGTGGGACATGAGTATCTTCAGTTATTTGGATGGATGAATGCTCTGACAAGTGTTCATTTAGAAAGAAGATGAAGTTTGGTGTGTTTTGAATGACAGTGATGTGAACAACTATGAAAAGCCTCCTGCATTATAAAAAATAAAAAGTTTGAATCAAATAACTCAGATAAAGACTTGTCTTTGCTAACATTTGCAACAGTAAAACAGTGCTGAGAAATGATGTAATGAACAAATATGACAACAAGGTGGTGACACAGCCTTTTTGTGCAACATTTCCTTTTCTTTTTTTAACTTTTAGGTATTCATGCCTCTGAAAAAAGTCATGCCTCTGTGTCACTGTTTAGATAGACAATCAGATGGTAAAAGATACTGTATACAAAAATGACAATTTAAATGTTATTGTGTATGTTGATAACGGAAGGCGCATGCGCGCGGCGCAGTCGTCAGGTGCGGGGTGAGACGTGAACCTCCCATGGTTTCACTCATTCGCTGCGTCTCGTTGGGATTACTGCGACCGGAGCCCTGCAGATGTCTCTGCTGGAGAGAATAGAATGGAAGGTGGCTTTCTTCCTCAATCCCGCATGTCCTGCGGTTCACATGCGCATTATGACGCGGCTGGATGGACCCAAAAAGATGAAAATGTGTCAGTTGAGCCTGGTCATGAAAACACGCGGTTAAACTACTGTAATCACTATTTGGTCTAAATTAGATGTTATGACTCAAGAATTAAGAATAACGGAAAGAGGGCGTTAATGGTATATTTGTAAAGATATAAAAAAAAGTAAGTAAAAAATACTAAGAAAGGAAGGAACACATGCGTTAGGGTCTTGTCCTGAAATTTGACAATAATCTGGATATCAGAGTGGCCCTTTAAACGGGGCAACACTTCACCAAGAAGCAATAAGTAACGAAAAAGTAGTGCGTTGAGATTCTTGGAGCTTTACGGAGTTTGGAGAGAGTGATCTGCTCAGCCCTCGGGCCTGGTGCGCTTTGAAACGATCATTAAGAAGGACCAACACTGATTTGTCTGCAGATCTTTCTAAATATATAGGACATGCTTGTCCAGATTAAGCTACGTTTAAAAATAATTATTTTTCTTTATTGAAAATAATAAACTTTGCAACAACACTATTTTATCTAAGAAGTCACTGTTGATAGGGGCAGAAATACATTTATTTTAATTGTATATAATAGAGTTGTCTGAAGGAAAAATTGATGAAAAAGGACGGAAAGTAAATGTTTGTGGAAGATGATTGGAAGTCTTAGATTCTCTTATAGTAGGAAATACAACTTTATTTTTTTTATTAACTATAAAAAGTATTATAATTCTTATTGTTATTATATAATCTTATTTTTGTCATTTTAATCTGCTTTTTATTTCAAAAGTAGGCTGGCCATCAAGGTAAGTCAGAAAAAAGATTTTGCATAAAATTATTTTTTTTCTTTGTTTTTTTTCCATTTAATTTTATTTTAGTTTTGTTGTTAACGAATGAAAAAACCTTGTTTAATAGTAACTAGTTCTGTTACAAAAAGAAAAGAAAATTGCCGTAAATGTTGTTTCTAAACAGTAATATAGTAAACAAGACTTACTCACAAAAAAAGCTGGCGGATCAGAATCTTAAGTAGACAAATCCTTTATTTTTTAAAGAAGTAATGATGTGGATTGGTTCGTTTTCTGAAGCCGCTGCTTTGACTGTCGGTGAGACGGACAGAGTTCTGATTGGACGACGGTTCCACCAATCAGCATTGTGCTTGCTTCGTCTGAGCCTTAACATCATCGCGCTGGGTCACGCCCACCTGAGGTGGCAGTGTTGATAAAATACAGTGTTCACTTTTGGACCAATGGGACTGAACGTGGCTGTTTTGTCCAAAAGAGGGAGTCAAGTTTCTTATCCAGCAACTTCGCCCACTTTCACAGCACAGCCCGGCGCGTGGGGAGGAAAAGGGGGACAAGATTTCCCGACAAATACTATTTTCCTTCAACCGTGGAAACTCAACTGGTGTCAAGCCAGCCCTCTCTCGTCGAACGGCTGTCAAGTGAGCCCTCTCTTAAAAACAGTGTGCCGCTTTCTTCCGTACATTACGGTAACAGCAAGAAGTAATATGTTTTAAAAGTAAAAACATAGTGTAAGAACTGTCATTACATTTATATGTATATACAAACATGTCCCCGTATAAATATTTATCTATATTTATGTATATATTTAAAAGTCTGAGTAAATTTCAAAATAAAACACAATTCAAATCATGAATTGAGGAGTACTTATAATGTTGACATGGGTCTAAAATTTCTGCTAGTTTTCAGTGAGTCATTTCACTTTTCATTGATACAGTCCCATCTGGTGATGTTACATAAAACGTTTCAGAGAGATCTGATGTGGAATTTCAAAATAAAACAGAATTGATATCTGCTATAAATGGGTTTTTGCCATAGATTCACGTGTGTCTAAAAAGAAAACTGCTAGTTTTCAGAGAGTCATTTCACTTCTCACTGATAGTGTCCCACCTGGTGATGTCATAAAATAAGTTTCAGACAGATCTGATGTGGAATTTCAAAATAAAACTCAAGTAAAATCTGCTATAAATGTGTTTTTGCCATGTGTTCACATACGTCTAAAAAGAAAACTGCTATTTTTCAGAGAGTCATTTCAGTTCTCACTGATAGTACCCCACCTGGTGATGTCACATAATAAGTTTCAGGCAGATCTGATGTGGAATTTCAAAATAAAACCCAAGTGAAATCTGCTATAAATGTGTTTTTGCCATGTGTTCACATACGTCTAAAAAGAAAACTGCTAGTTTTCAGAGAGTCATTTCACTTCTCACTGATAGTATCCTACCTGGTAAAGTCATATAAAAAGTTTTAGGCAGATCTGATGTGGAATTTCAAAATAAAACCCCATGTGAAGTCTGCTATAAATGTGTTTTTGTCATATGTTTACGTATGTATAAAAAATAACTGCTAGTTTTCAGAGAGTCATTTCACTTCTCACTGATAGTGTCCTACCTGGTGATGTCACATAATAAGTTTCAGACAGATCTGATGTGGAATTTCAAAATAAAACCCAAGTAAAATCTGCTA
>CM074494.1:13140828-13155924 GCA_037389245.1 Oryzias sinensis | reverse complement strand
ACTGACACATTTTCATCTTTTTGGGTCCATCCAGCCGCGTCATAATGTGCATGTGAACCGCAGGACATGCGGGATTGAGGATTATCTCTGTCGCCCCTGTTGGTTATGGAGTCCTATACTGTTCATAATTAAATAAATAAATATATAATTAAATAAATAAATATGGCCTCATGAAAATACACAATCAACCAATAAATCTCTCATAAATATATAAAAATATCATGAAATTGTGAAAAACCTGCACACTGATTTTATATAAGCCATTATATTATTCAATATATTTCATTTTGCCCTTAAAAACCTGTTCATTATTTTAAAACAGCATTTTTAAATATTCACTTTTAATCATGTGGAATATTATTATAATTCTGTCTTTTTTCAGAAGCTCGTATTTCAAAATCAATATTTTCCAAAGTATCTTTGTTTTTATTTCATGTTGCTGTTTTTCACAATGGCGTATTTATTTCATGAAGAGCTTTTTCAGCAGAATGGGTCTTTCTGTCAATCAGTGAAAGTGGGCGGGGTCTAAACGCTCATTGGCTCATCAATGGAAATCGACTCTTATTCCTCGAAACCCGCTCAGCGGTGTTCCAGTCAGAGAGATGACATATTTCAGCGATATCTGCACGGCTTTGCTGACATTAGAGATCAAATAGAGACAAACGATCTGTCTGCTGCAGAAGATGCAAACATGGACCACTCTGTTTTTGTAGTTTGAGGGTTTGTGTGGACCAAACCACAGAGGAGCTCCGGTCGTCCACGTCTATAAGTCGTTGAAACACTCCTCGTTCTCATTCACTCAGAGCTCACATCGTGCCTGATGTCGGCTGCAGGAGGTGAGCTGGCGGACCAACAGTCAGACCAGGAGCTGCGCAAAGCGGAACAAGCCTGCTGAGGCCTCCTGAACCTTATATTTTTTCTATTTTCAATGAGACAATGATTATAATCAGGTCCTCTGATTTTATTTTTCCCTCGCGGGAAAATGTTGAACCTTTCCTGCGATGACGTTTCTGACCGTGGTCGAAAAACGCAGCGGAGATCCGGGAGTGATTGAACAATTCTGCAGCCGGGGTTTACTCCAAGAATCAGGCTCTGCACTTTGGAGGAAACTTTTTTTTAATTACTTTTCCGGGGGACAGGGCAACAGACCCTTAACTTGCGCTCACACACACACTCGCGCTGCCTGGGCACTCTGATTTACACGTAATTTAAAGTGTGGATGCCATGCTTTGAACAACTTTGTCAAATAAAAAAGCCCTTTAAACACTGATTCTATTGATAACAATAGTTTGCGTCGAAAAAAATCCGAAGCATATGAATAGTAGACATCTTTCGAAGGAATCAGAGATTTTTATTTGCCGCTAAGAGTGCAGGCTGGAAGTGAACCCGATATGACCTGTGACGTAACGAAAGGGAGTTGCCTTTCGCAGTTGCGCTTCGGATAGCATGTAAACAAAACAGGTAGCCTTCGTTTCTCTCGTGTTTAAATCTGTTAATCATCAACATGCCAAGTCGTTGTGTGGCAGCTGGATGTAGCAATACATCTAGTGAAAGTGTATCTGTGTATAAAATTCCCAAAACAAGAAACGCTGCTGAAAAGGGGAAAGTTCAAGAAGGTGGACGGCGAAGGATTTTTCCCTCCAGATCTGCAGGAGAGAAGTCTGCGTTTTCGAAGGGACAAAAACCGGGACACAAACGAAGAATTTTGAACGGAGAGTTGGGAGGAGGATCTTGGCTTCTGAGACGAGGAAAGGCGGGTGAGCTGGAAGCGAGCGAGCCGTTTTCTGGGTCGGAGAGGACGGCGCTGGAGTCGGGAGCGGAGGCTGCTAAGCTAGCTAGTGTGCATCACGATGGATCACATTGAGGCGAAGTAGTCGTGTTTTCTGTTGTCCTTGGATCCAACTGGAGTATTTCAACGCACTCAATGTTTTGCAAGAGAAGCAACAGGCCTGCAACGTGAGTAAACTGAACTGTGTGTGTGTGTGTGTGAGCGCGCGCGCTCGCGCACGAGAAAAGGTTTCAAACTGGTTCAAACAGGTAAAACTGTTAATGTTCCACAGTTGTTAATGGTAGTGACTTTGTTAACTAAAGAGTAGTAATATCTGGGAAACTTTTATTTTGTGACATTTATTTTGTAAATTGGGTTGAAAACCAGTGTTTACCTTTGTTTAGATTAGGCCAAAAGGGGACATTTTGAGTATATTTTAGGGTAAGTGGAGTAATTTAATTTTATACATTTTTTAGACTTACTGGAGTCTAGCCGAATCTTCATGCTGTCTATCGTCATCGGCATCACTAGACCTACTACTTTCTGCTATATCCTCCTCACTTTCGCAAAAGGGTTCGAATCGATACGGTTGCAAAAGTGACTCATCATCATGATAATCTCCGCAACTTTCCTCTTCATCTTTCTGTTCATCTGATGATAAATCGCTAATAGAGACGGTAGCATCACTCTGTGCTTCGCTATCGGTGCTAGCCATGTTGTCTGCCTTGTCTTCCTTTCGTTACGTCACAAACAGGGGGGCGAGAATTCGGCGGAATGCGTGAAGCCGGCGGCCGTCCTCGTTGTTTATATTGCGTTTTTCGCTATTTATTCTTTTTCGAAAAATATTAAAAACAATCGCAACATGAAATAGAGACTATTTACTATATTTTGGCTTATTAAAATAGGCCATGTCACCCACACTTTAAGACGTTTGACTGCGCTGAGCTGAAGCAGAGACTCTCTGTAATTGATCTCATAAACTCAAAAATGGAAACATTGTTATCATGAGAAATTATTCAAAATAAATATACCTGATCTCTTAACACTCCATGTACATTGTGCATCCATGCATTTTTACTGAGATAAGCGCAGCAACTGCTCCATGTGGCTATCAGGCTAAAAACATTAGCTGGTAGCCCATCCCACACGCGGCATGTTGCGTTCATGGAACTCCAGTTCATAGACGTTTTGTGGAACTCCAACAACCACCCAGCCTAACTTAGGCCGCTACTAGATGTGAATGAGAAGATGAAAATTGCAGAACCGACCACAAAATCACCTGAATTATGCACACTGGCCCAAAGCCACTTTTATCCGCAAATTTAGAACAAAAACTTCCCAATTTCGTGTAACACTGTGGATGTGTTGAAGTGCATACTCCCCCTAGTGTTGAGGAGTGTGCATTGCGCCATCACGTTTGCTGAAGCATCTTCGATCGATGTAGTCTATGGAGTCCTATACTGTTCATAATTAAATAAATAAATATTTGATTAAATAAATAAATGTGACCTCATGCAAATACACAGTCAACCAATAAATCTCTCATAAATATATAAAAAGACCATGAAATGGTGAAAAACCTGCACACTGATTTTAAATTAGCCATTATATTATTCAATATATTTCATTTTGCTTTAAAAACCTGTTCATTATTTTAAAAAAGCATTTTAAAATATTCATTTTATTCATGTTGAATATTATTATAATTCTACTTCTTTTTTCAGAACCTTGGATTTCAAAATCAATATTTTCCAAAGTAGCTTTGTTTTTATTTCATGTTGCTGTTTTTCACAATGGCGTATTTATTTCATAATGAGCTTTTTCAGCAGAATGGGTCTATCTGTCAATCAAACCAGACAAGGCGGAGACACTTTTGTGATTGGCTATTCCTTTACTCAGACATAAGCAGCAGCACCCCGACTACATCGATCGAAGATCGAAGATGCTTCAGTGAACGTGACGGCGCGATGCCCACTCCTCAACACTAGGGGGAGTATGCACCTCAACACATCCACAGTGTTACCAGAAATTGGGCAGTTTTGGTTCTAAATTTGCGGATAAAAGTGGCTTTGGGCGAGTGTGCATAATTCTGGTGATTTTGTGGTCGGTTCTGCAATTTTCATCTTCTCATGAACATCTAGTAGTGGCCTAAGTTAGGCTGAGTGGCTGTTGGACTTTCACAAAACTTCTGTGAACTGGAGTTCATTAAACACACCATGCCGCGTGTGGGAGGAGCTAGCAGCTAATGCTATGCTTTAGCCTGATAGCCACTTGGAGCGATTGCCTGTGTTTATCTCACTTAAAATGCATGGATGCACAATGCACACGGAGAATGTTAAGAGATCAGGTTTATTTATTTGGAATAGTTCCACAACAATGTTTCCATGTTTGAGTTTATGAGATCATCCCAGAGAGTCTTCAGCTCCTGCAGTCAAACTATGTCTGTTACGTATAAATCAGAGCGCCCAGCGCAAAAAGTCTGTGTGTGTGTTGGAATAATGTATATAGGTTATCTCATATTTGCTTATTTTATGCATCACCTTGCTATATATGTATAGGTGATATAATCATGTTTGCAGAAGTGTCTGTGTGTGTCCAAATCTGTTTCACAGGAAGGTGGAGGTGACACCCTTGGGAGAAAATGTTTATCTTTGCGTCTTTTCAGCATTCTCCTGAGAACCTGTGTTAGCTATGTCTAAAATGAATCGAAGGACGGTCTGTGTTAGTTTATCTGTGAGAAACGGCTTTGCAGGTCCAGAGATGATTTGAGAAGACTGTGGAAGGATGGACATGTTGTAATAAATGCTTTCTGATAGCGCTGCAGCTGTGTTTTTATCTGTTTCCCCTCCTTAGAGCTCAGCGCATGTGTAACTTAGGGACAACCCAAACCAACTTATTAAAAGAGGAGGCAGCAGAATTTGCGCCAGAGTGGAGAGAGATTGTTTACTGGGTAGATCTCTGTCTGCTCTCCTCGTAAAGGTACCTTTGTCCGTTGGTCTTTCTTTCCTTTTTGAATTGTTATGATGTTGCAGGTTGTTTGAACCCAACATTAATTTGGTCCTTTCGAGCCGGATACCAACATACCTGAGGATTTCAGCGAGCGTGGTGGGCCCCAGGAGACTGTGGCCACAGCTGACTCCTAGGTGAGTCAACCCTTTGTTGGAACTGGTGCCCATCCCGTTGGCTGGAGTCCAAAAGGTTGACGGTATACCGAAGGAGAAAGACAACGGAATGGACGACGGAGTCCTGTGAAATTCCGTAAGTACGGACGGCGGGGTCCTTGAAATCCCGTACCATTTGGTTGGACGGCGGAGTCCGTGAAATTCCGTGTTAAATAAAATAATGAAAAGAATACATATATGTATGAATAGATATGATATACAAAATCCCAGTACCATAACTTTCAGATGTAGGAATTAAAGATAATTAAAAAGCCGGCATTAATAAATTAGTAAAGTAAAGAGTGTGTGAATGTTAATGTGATTTTGTGTGCAAATCGCCGTATTTGCTGTTTGTTTCTTGTTGCTGTGTTTTGTTGTTGTGTTTAGCAAATCGCTGAATTTGCAGATTGTGTTTTTTGAACTGCTAAACAAGTGTCTTTTGTTTAGTTTTGTTTTTAAAAAATGAGAAAGGCACAGAGTAAGGAAAGTCCAAAAGAAAGTTTGCAGAGCAAGGATTGGAAGTATGTGGAAAGTCTGGATCCTGCAAAAAACGAGCATTTGGATAAATGGGTAAAAGACTATGGATTTAATGGAAGGTTAAACACTCAGAAAATAATTGCATTACAGGATGCGATTAAAAAAAAAAGACAGGAAAAGATCAGAAGAAAATGCAGAAAGCAGGATTTGAGTCTACGGAATTTTGGTTGAAAGAGGCGGAAAGAAGGAAAAAAAGGGCAGTGCTGCTTCAGAGAACAGGAGAGAGCAGAGGGAGGGGGCGCGTGCACGAGCCTGCAGGAAGGAGGACGAGAACGTGCAGGAAGGAGGAGCGCCTGCTCCATACGGAGCAGATGTTAACAGCTCTCTTTACCCCCAGTTATTAAAGGATCCCCCACCTAATGATGGGAAATCCTCTCAAAAAGGTATGTGACTAGATCACAGACAGGGCAGAAATTACAGTGGTCAAAAACAATGGGAGAGGGACTTTCTCCTCTCCCCTCTGCACCTGAAGACACTTCAGCAATGACAGAATCATTTCCAATGATCCAGGTTGCAAACCCCCAGGCAGGAGATGATCAACCCCGACTATTTTAGTGTATATTTTAGTTTGTGTTTTAGTGTATAGGACATGGACAATGGAAGATGTTAAGGAGGCTATAGAAGGTGTGATTTCTTACAAAGCAAAAGTGAATCAGTTTGTGCAGGACATGGAAAGTTTGAGTGGAAGTGTTTTATCATGGTGGAGGCAGCCGAAGAAGGAGAGGTTCCAGAGAGGACATGACAGAAGAGGTTTGAGATGTAGTGAGGATGTCAGAGAGGAGCTTATGGTAACCCCTTTTCAGGGTGTTGGACCTGTGGAAGAGAAGGAAAAAGCATGACGAGGCCAGGGGACAGGGAGCTTTGCATTTTTTAATACAGGACTCCCTGAAAAGCAGAATGATGAGTCAGATAGAGATGATGAGGTGTTAATGAAGTTCTAGGATTTATTGGCTTATGCAGATGTGAAATCAGAAATTAAATTAAGGATAAATGGGAATGTGATGATTTTTTTGTATGACGATGGTGCATGTAGGACAGCTATCAAAGACCAAATTCCAGGAGCAAAGCCTGCAGCCACGCGAGTTTCAGTGAAAGCTCAAAAGGTGAACTCGTGTGTATTTCTCAGTTAGAGTTAGTGCAACTAAAATCACTTTTACATAATTTTATGCAGTGCAGCTGTAGCTGCAAAAATGGGGGAAAACATGTTGAATTTTTGGCATGTCTTCATGCTGAATGGGCACAATCAGCAGTGGCAGGATCTGGGGGATATGGTTAGGATGGGGGAAAGTGCTGATGACTGGATTCCAACACTATCACCCCACATCCAGGGAAGTCCCTCAACTGGACTGACTCGAGTGGCTTTGTTTTGGACAACTTCTGTTAAAATGGGTGTGCATTTGGAAGAAAAACTAAAGGACTGGGCCAGATGATTATTAGCATTAACTGAGGAGGAGGAAGATCTGTTAAAGGATCTCCCTGACACTCTGTGGTCTAAAGGACCCACAGATGCAGGGTTAATTAAAGGCGCTTTACCAGTTCAGATTAGATCAAAAACAGAATATAGGCCATGTGTTCGACAATACCCTTTAAAACCAGATGCACAAGAATGTATTAAACCAGTAATTTCAGATTTAATAGCTGCAGGAGTAATTATAAAGTGCAATGACTCACCATGTAATACTCCTATATTTCCAGTGAAAAAACAGGCACCGTCCACTGGTTGGAGGATGGTATGAGACTTACAAGCAGTAAACAATGCAGTTATTCAAAGAGCACCCTGTGTGCCTGACCCCTATACATTACTGAACTCGTTAGCATCGGATGCAGCCGCCTTCACAGTGGTAGACATCAGTAATGCATTCTTTCCTGTGCCTGTCCACAAGGACAGCCAGTACTGGTTTGCGTTCACATATGACGGCCAAGGGTACACTTACACCAGACTACCCCAAGGTTAGTGCGAAATGATAGCGAGCATGGCAAAAATTCCAACCTCCAGGGGAAGTAAAAAAATAATTTATGTGGATGATGTTCTGATAGCATCACCAGAGAAAAAAAAAACTTGTATGAAGGATTCAGTGGCACTGTTAAAACATTTAGCTGATGAAGGCCACAAAGTCAGTAAAAATAAATTACAGCTGTGATGGGAACAGGTAAAATATCTTTGTCATATTTAAGCGCAGCAGGACGCACAATTATGGAAGAATGGAAAACTGCAATTCTGCAAGCACCAAATTCTCTAACGAAGAAGCAAATGATGTCATTTTTAGGTCTGATTAATTATTGCAGGAACTGGGTACCAAACTATGCTGAAATAATGGTTTCTCTCCAAAAGTTGATGTATGACAAAATTTTAAAGATGAATTCCCCTGTAACCTGGACACAAGAAGCGGACACGGCCTTTTGTAACATAAAACAAGTTCTGGTGTCCAGCACAGCCTTAGAGTTACCTGATTATAGTAAACCTTTTTTACAAATGGTAGACTGCAAAGGTAATTTATTGACCTCGGTTTTAGTCCAACAACATGGAGACAAAATGAAACCTGTAGCTTATTTCTCTTCAAAATTAAATGGTGTGGCATGGTACTGCCGCATTGCGTTAGGACACCAATTGCGGCATCAATGGCAGTAGAAGTAAGTGCAACAGTAGTACTATTCCACCCACTGACCCTTAAGGTTTCGCATGCAGTTTTAGCATTACTTTTACAGATGAACTTAATTTTTTTTTTGTCGCCTGTGCGACACTTATCCTGCATGGCCGCATTACTGTTCCAACCGCACCTTACATTAGAATGGTGCACCCAGTTGGACCCTGCTACATTGTTGCCACTTCCTTATGGTGGAAGTGTGCATGATTGCCAAGAATTAGCGGAAAAAACAGCACAGAGCAGAAATTACCTAATAGATCAACCACTGACGAAAGGTGTAATACTTTATGTAGATGGTTCTTCAAAGAAAAATGAGGAGGTTGACAAAGAAGTACTTAAAGAAATGCAACAACAGAGATTGGAACCTGAAAAAGAGCTCTGGAACAAACATAATGCTAAACTCCTAAATAGTATATATGTATGACCAGAAAACAATCCTACTTAATAAAAAGAAAAAAAAAAATCTCTTTTTAAATGGGCAGCTATATTGACCCATGGGGTGGCCCATGGGTCAACGAGGGGAATGATGGGACAGGTAAACAAACATTGGATTTAATTCTTATTCAAAAAAATTTTTATAGGAGCATGTAAGCACAATGCTCAGGGAAATCTTAGACCAACACGAGGGAAGTTTCCAACTCCCCAATATCCGTTTCAGGTTATACACATGGACTTGATAGAATTAAAACGCAAAATTCTGTCTGGCCATGATAATGCATTCTCTAAATGGATTGAATTGTTCCCAGCAAAACATCCTGATGCAATAACAGTAGCCAAAGCATTATGCAAAGATATAATTCCTCAATATGGTATACCTGGGAAAAAAAAAAAATAAATATATATATATATATTATTTATAGTGACAATGGGTCTCATTTTGTTAATCGAATTATGAAAACGATAGGAACTATGTTTCACATTAATACAATAACAAAGCAGGATGCCCACCCCATCAGCCCTTTAACCTTTAAGCGCTTGAAGAAATTAAGAATCTGGATGGCTCTTAAATTTTCTCCACCTCAATGACGAAAACACAGAGGTGATTGTCTTTGGTCCCAGTGTCAACAGTGAGTCACACCCAATAGCTCTGGGATCTCACTCAATCCGTTAAATCTACTCTGACAAACTTAGGAGTGAAGATGGACATTGGTTTTAATTTGGACCAGCAGATCAGTTCGGTGGTGAGATCCAGCTTCTTTCAGTTAAGGCAGCTGGCTAAAGTCAAATTGTTTTTATCAAGAAAGTTCTTTGAGACAGTAATCCACGCCTTTGTTATAACTCGGATTGATTACTGTAACTCTCTTTACTTCGGTGCCCCTCACTCATCCTTGTCCCGTCTCCAGCTGGTGCAGAACTTTGGTGCACGCTTGTTAACTGGAACGAGTAAGAGAGAGCTTATCCCACCAGTTCTGGCTGCCTGTCCATTTTAGAGTTTTAAAAAAATATATATATTTTATTTGTTTTTAAGTCTTTAAGTGGTCTGGCTCCGCCCTACCTCTCTGAGTTGCTACACCTGCATTCCCCTTCCCGCTCACTTAGATCAGCTGACCAGCTGCTCCTGGATGTGCCAAGGACACGGCAGAAATTCAGGGGGGATAGAGCATTTGCCGTTGCTGGCCCCCGCTTGTAGAATGCACTCCCTTTGCAGAATAGGAAGGCCCGTTCGTTGAATGATTTTAAATCCAAGTTAAAAACTCACTTTTTCTCTCTGGCATTTAACTCGGTGTGAGTTGATGTTTTTATTGGTCTTATTTATTTTTATTTAACTTCTTGATTTTATACCGTTTGTTTTAGTTTGTTGTTTTGTTTTATTCCGCATTGTTAAGCCTTTTGGTCAGCTCCTGCTGTTTTAAAAGCGCTTTATAAATAAAGTTCACTTGGCTTGACTTGACATTGTCTTAAAGAATCACTGTGCCTACCACCTGCAAAGTGCTGGATTAGTAGAAATAATGACTGGTACAATTAACAATAGGCTGAAGGAATGTATTGTGGAAACTGGACTCAGTGTCTAGATTTAGTGAAACTGTGCATAAAATTTACATTACCAGTGCAATAAGGTCGAGACCCTTTTTGGAAGACCTTACAGTTTAAAAACCAATGGGAGACTAATAAGGAAGCAAACCTGGCTGACTATATGAGGGCCATTTTAGTAAAACAAAGAGAAATCTTGACTAATGAAAAACCTTTTGCCCCTCAGCAGGAAAACCAGCTTTTAGAACCAGGTGATTGGGTTCTGATAAGAAGCATCAAGAAATAACACTGGTATTCACCCTAGTGGGAGGGGCCATACCAGGCAGTGCTGGCCACTCCTACTGCAGTCAAATTCGCTGGAAGATCCACCTGTGTTCACCTGACATATTGTTTATATTGTAAAAATGTAATCTCGACTGGAAACTAAAAGGTGGAAGGTGAGCTAAAGTCTGATAATAGGGTGGACTCAGACGTTTAGAGTCTGGGTAGACCCGAAAGTCAGTGAAGCCTCCTGTAAAGCCACCAACCCATATAGACGACGAAAAAAGAAATAACAGTTGGTCGAGATGGTAAACCAAGGTTTTCAAATTTGTGTGAAATGTATTGTTGTTGTGATCATAACCATTGTTATAGTGTGGCATACCTGGCAGTACTTGCGCCCCCCTGGGTGTGAAAATGGAACAACCCTTTCGACTGAGAGGAGGACTGTAAGTCCACCCACTAATGTTTGCCCAAGACAACTAATGGCTAAAGGAAATCCACTAAACCCAGAGAATACTGCTACTATTTTTAACTTGCAACTCTTGAAACTAAATTCTGTTACCTTTTTCTGTGTATCCTATAACGGTTTACGTTTTGGTTGCTGAAATGTCTGGTATTTATCCTCACAGATGGAAACCTCGCCATAAGCGGGAAGTGTGGCTGACAGACACTGACCCTACTTACATAGACGCCGTAGGGGTTCCTTATGGAGTACCAGATGAATGTACATTGATTAATCAGGTGGCTGCCGGCTGGGGATCTTCACTCTGTTGGTGGTGTACGATTGTCAAAGGCGTGGACAGGATCAACTACATCCACTACAACGTCCAAAAAATTAGGTAACTGGACACGAGAAGGGTTTGAAGCTGTGCATGAACAGCTTTCTGTTACATCTATAATGGCATTCAGGAACAGGATCACTCTCGACATGCTGATGGCTGAAAAGGGTGGCGTGTGCACCATGTTCAGTGAACAGTGTTGCACGTTCATTCCTAACAACACCGCTGCAGACAGCGGTCTGACCGAGGCCAAAGAGGGCCTTCGCACTCTCAATGGTAAGATGAAAGACCATTCCGGTGTTGATACCACCATGTGGGACTCCTGGCTGGATGTGTTTGGGAAGTACCACTCATTGGTAGCTTCCCCTTTGGTGTCCATAGCTATATTTATGGCCATCTTGACCTTGTGTGGATGCTGTTGTATTCCTTGCCTGCGTTCTTTGTGCAATCGTCTCATCTCCACAGCTATTAGACCTGAAGAGACCCAGCTGCGTCCCATCTGTGTAAGTGTCTCCAACACACACCCTCCAAGTGTAAATGTGTTTGTGCTCGTAAACATGATCTTACAGTTAGAAATCTTGTGAAGTGGCTGACTAATAGTGATGTTACGTTTGCGCATATATGGATAAAAAGGGGGGAGTTATGTTGGAATAATGTATATAGGTTATCTCATATTTGCTTATTTTATGCATCACCTTGCTATATATGTATAGGTGATATAATCATGTTTGCAGAAGTGTCTGTGTGTGTCCAAATCTGTTTCACAGGAAGGTGGAGGTGACACCCTTGGGAGAAAATGTTTATCTTTGCGTCTTTTCAGCATTCTCCTGAGAACCTGTGTTAGCTATGTCTAAAATGAATCGAAGGACGGTCTGTGTTAGTTTATCTGTGAGAAACGGCTTTGCAGGTCCAGAGATGATTTGAGAAGACTGTGGAAGGATGGACATGTTGTAATAAATGCTTTCTGATAGCGCTGCAGCTGTGTTTTTATCTGTTTCCCCTCCTTAGAGCTCAGCGCATGTGTAACTTAGGGACAACCCAAACCAACTTATTAAAAGAGGAGGCAGCAGAATTTGCGCCAGAGTGGAGAGAGATTGTTTACTGGGTAGATCTCTGTCTGCTCTCCTCGTAAAGGTACCTTTGTCCGTTGGTCTTTCTTTCCTTTTTGAATTGTTATGATGTTGCAGGTTGTTTGAACCCAACAGTGTGTGTGTGTGTGTGTGAGCGCAAGTTAAGTTAAGGGTCTGTTGTTCAGTTCGCCGGAAAAGTAATAATAAAAAAGTATATCCAAAGTATAGAGACTGATTCTTTTAATAACCAGTTCTGAGAGGTCTGAACGGGGAAGTGATCCCAAATCAAACCCCGGATCTCCGCTGCGTTTTACAACCAGAAAGAGAAACTTTCGCAGGAAAGGTTTAACATTTTCCCCGAGAGGGGAAAAAACAGAGGACCTGATTTATAATCATTGTCTCAATGAAAATAGAAAGAATATCATAAGGTTCAGGAGGCCCGAGCAGGCTGGTTCCCCTATCCACTGCTGTCTGGTCCGACTCTCTGTCGGTCCGCCAGCTCGCCTCCTGCCAGCCGACATAAGGCACGATGATGTCAGACTGGATCTGTGAGCTCAGACAGCAGAGCTGTTAGCTGCAGAGCAAACGAGAGCTGAGTGAGTGGCGTAAGAGTCAGGAGTGTTTCACGTGGAATTCGAGACGTGGACGACCGGAGCTCCTTTGGTCCACACAAACCCTCAAACTACAAAAAAAGAGTCGTCCATGTTTGCATCTTCTGCAGTAGACAGATTGTTTGTCTCTATTTGATCTCTAATGTCAATAAAACCGCACAGATATCGCTGAAATATGTCATCTCTCTGACTGGAACACCGCAGTCAGAGCGGGTATCGAGGAATAAGAGTCGATTTCCATGGATCAGCCAATGAGCGTTTAGATCCCACCCACCTTCGCTAATTGACAGATAGACCCATTCTGCTGAAAAAGCTCTTCATGAAATAAATACGCCATTGTGAAAAACAGCAACATGAAATAAAAAAAGCTACTATGAAAATATTGATTTTGAAATCTAAGGTTCTGAAAAAAGAAGTAGAATTATAATAATATTCAACATGAATAAAATGAATATTTTAAAATGTTTTTTTTAAATAATAAACAGGTTTTTAAAGCAAAATGAAATATATTAAATAATATAATGGCTAATTTAAAATCAGTGTGCATGTTTTTCACCATTTCATGATCTTTATATATATTTATGAGAGATTTATTGGTTGGTTGTGTATTTACATGAGGTCACATTTATTTATTTAATCAAATATTTATTTATTTAATTATGAACAGTATAGGACTCCATAGTAGTCAGGGTGCTGCTGCTCATGTCTGAGTAAAGGAGTAGCCACTCACAAAAGTGTCTCCGCCTTGTCTAGTTTGATTGACAGATAGACCCATTCTGCTGAAAAAGCTCTTCATGAAATAAATACGCCATTGTGAAAAACAGCAACATGAAATAAAAACAAAGCTACTTTGGAAAATATTGATTTTGAAATCCAAGGTTCTGAAAAAAGACGTAGAATTATAATAATATTCCACATGAATAAAATGAATATTTTAAAATGCTGTTTTAAAATAATGAACAGGTTTTCAAAGCAAAATGAAATATATTGAATAATATAATGGCTAATTTATAATCAGTGTGCAGGTTTTTCCCAATTTCATGATCTATTTATATATTTGTAAGAGATTTATTGGTTGATTGTGTATTTTCATGAGGCCATATTTATTTATTTAATTAAATATTTATTTATTTAATTATGAACAGTATAGGACTCCACAGAAACAGGAAGGACCTTAAGGACGGTACGTTTGGCCTAATTGAAATGCTGTAAACAGTACTGATGCTTGTGTCAGTAGGCTGCAGTGACCAGGCCCCGCGTTAATTCAGTCTCCCATCCTTGAATATAATAAAATGATATACAAGTTTATGAGCGGTTATGCTGGGCGATTTGACATTTGTCTTTCAACTAATGCGAATTCAAATTCTGAACAATAAAACTGCAAAAAAAAAATAAACACCGTTACGGTGTTGTTGTTAATATTTACGTCGTAAATATTTGGATTTAGTTTTAATTGAAAAAAGAAAAAAAGAAATAAAACTTTTTCCAGACGTAGATCACTAAATTTGATTTTTCATTTTCTTTTTAGATAATAATACACAAATAAAATTAAATCTCACTAAAATTGAATAGAAACACAGTTTTGGTTTAAAAAAAAAGCTTTGAACAATATTAATTTTCTTTTTTCAAAAGCGCAGCTCGATTACAAACAGGTGATCCTCATCCTGAGCAGCAAATGTGATAAATATGGAGCAGGTTTGTTGAAATGAAATCAGCCGTGAAAGGGGAAAAGCCAACTCACCCTCCAGTCTATTCTCTCCAGCAGAGACATCTGCAGGGCTCCGGTCGCAGTAATCCCAACGAGACGCAGCGAATGAGTGAAACCATGGGAGGTTCACGTCTCACCCCGCACCTGACAACTGCATGCGCCATTCGTTATTAACAATACACCATAACATTTAAATTGTCGTTTTTGTATACAGTATCTTTTACCATCTGATTGTCTATCTAAACAGTGACACAGAGGCATGACTTTTTTCAGAGGCATGAATACCCAAAAGTTAAAAAAAGAAAAAGAAATGTTGCACAAAAAGGTTGTCACCACTTTGTGGTCATATTTGTTCATTACATCATTTCTTAGCACTGTTTTACTGTTGCAAATGTTAGCAAAGACAAGTCTTTATCTGACTTATTTGATTCAAACTTTTTATTTTTTATAATGCAGGAGGCTTTTCATAGTTGTTCACATCACTGTCATTCAAAACACACCAAACTTCATCTTCTTTCTAAATGAACACTTGTCAGAGCATCCATCCATCCATCCATCCATCCATCCATCCATCCATCCATCCAT
>CM074494.1:13124131-13140328 GCA_037389245.1 Oryzias sinensis | reverse complement strand
GAGCTGGAGCTGAGGGAGGGGGAGGTGAGCTGACAGGCACCGTGACAATTACTTGACCAACGCTGAGCGACTTCGGAATGTCAGGGTCTTTGCCTCTTTGTAATTTGATTTTTCCGCATGTGAAGAGACAGAAGGTTCTGTACAATCTCTATAGACTCAGATTTAAGGCTTTCACACGTTCTGATTTAAAGATGTCAAATGAAACGTCCACCTTCTTCATCTGACCTCAGAAAATGAACTGCCCCCAGTAAACGACCATGAACCAGCAAGGAAACTCCTGGATCATTCTGACAAAGACACACAAATTGCAGACTCATGAAACATAATTTGAGCAAATACCGGTCCACTCAAAATTCAATAAAACCGAAAAATCGTCAATCACCTTGTAATATTTTGGTTTGCTCATATCTGGGAGAGTCAGTGTTATGGACAAAGACTGTGTCTCTATTCATTATGCTCCAATCCCAACAGCAACATAAAGGTGTCCATAGGGAAAGTACCATAAAGGATCATAAAGTTCAGTTGTCTTTTTAATACTTTTACTGTACTTCAAGTTGGACTTTTGGACCCGATCCAAACACAGACTGGCCAACTCCTGACCACAAAACAAAGTCAAATTCCCAAACTTGGACAAAGGCACCTCATAGCAGACCATGTCAAACAAAACCATCTTTAACCTTAACCATCTTTAAACAAAAACGACACATCTACAGATGTTATACACTATGCTGCACTTTTTATTTTTAATCCTTATTTCAATCAAATTTAAGTAAACAATAAAAAATGCATTTATTAACTGGACCACTAAAGTTTTCAACAAATTATAAAAGTACTTCCTAAATTAGCCATCTTATGGCACAAGATGTCTTTTAGATAGCTAATATGCATTTAATGCAGTTGTCTACTGGACAAATTTACGAGGTGTTTATTTTGTTAGATGTCTACCAATAGTGTTCTGAAAGATATCTGCATTTAGAGGTCTACTACACATCTACTTGTAGACATCTAATCCTGGAATACATTTAGAGGTCTATTAGTAGACTTTTTAAAACATTTTACAAGATGAAAGGCAAATACAGCAATTTAACATCTATCCATTCATCTTCAGAACCCACTAAATCCCTTTCAGGGTCACAGGTTTGCTGGTTCAAACACAGCCACTGTTGAAGGTGGAGTACACCCCAATCAGGTCACAATATGCAGACAGCACTTAAACTTTGAAACATGTCTTTGGACTGTGGGAGGAAGCTGACACATATACATAGAAAACATGCAATCTTCACACAGAAAGGTCCAAGGCGGGATTCAAACCAGGTCCTTCTCACTGTAAGGTGAAAGAGCTGACCACTACAGCGCCGTGCAGCCTATTTGTTTGCAGACACCTGGTAATCACAAAGTTCTACATTCCAAGAGGTAGCAAACATTTCTACTGAAATACACATGGGATTAAAGGTCTCAGAAACTTGCATCACAACAACAATATAGCGTAAATCTTTCTGTTTAGACATTTAATTTGTCATTTAACTGAACAAAAGGATGGTAAAAGGTTTCATCTAAGGTTATTATTAGAATTAGTTTAAAGTACATTTTCTGATCTTCTGCTGCACAACAGTGTCTAGTTGAGTTCAGAAACAAAGTTCTTAAAGTATAGAATTTCATTTACATGTTTAGATCAGGAAAAAAGGTGGACTGTACACCTATGTTGTAATGTTTATATTTGACAGTAAAAGGAGAAAAAGGATGTTTGACTGGGCCTTTTTTTTTGCAGTTTCATTTAAGTAAATCTGCTGCAGCAGGCAAATTTTATTTGACACACTTTGGGTGTATTTTATCTTGAAAGGAACTTGTATGTGCTGCTGTTAAAGTAAAATAAGTTATAATTGCTATATAAAGAAAAAATGAAAAACTTTATACATCCATTATTGTAAATAGATCCAAACGATGTGCAATACACCTATTAATAACGGTCTGTCAGATTCATATCCATAGTGTATATCTATAGCTGCACACATTGAAATAGCCATGATTTACATATCTAACAGATGTTTCTGTGTCTTGTGGATGGTTAACATGAATGTTATTGTTTTCCTTTTTGTTTTTTTCCTTTAATCATCTTGTTGAATATCAGTTTTTTTTTGTTTTTTTGCTGTTGGCCTCCATCACCTCACATTTATTATGTTTCAGTGCTTTTATCAGCTGTTATAACGACATTTTGAAGTTGCTTAGTGCTGAAGATTACTGAAAGCAGTTACCTGCTGCAACAGAAAATGATGTTTGAGAAATGATCATGAAAATGTGGTCAAAGAAACATTTGATTTAAAGCAGTTCTTAGTTTATTCATTACTCTCTCATAATACTCGTAACAGTAAGGGGTTGTGTAACAGGCATTACAGGTCTGGCCTGTACTGGGATGCTAGCTCCTGGCTCGGGTTGCCATAGTTGCAGTGGGATGTGAAAGCAATGTTGAGGACGGGGACATGGAATGCAGGTATGAGAGCACGAGGCCACCTCTCCTCTGCACTGGTCACAGGCTCCCAGAAATAACTCAACCTTTTTGTAATTCTCCATTTTGCTACAGTAAATTATTTAGAAGTGGAAGTGGTACACTGTTTATTTATTTATTTATTTATTACATGTTTGACTATTACAGAGGGGTTGAATGCAGGAACACTGTTTCTTGTAGTTAAGGTAAAACAGACTGTGGGTCAGAAATTGTTGTTCACATTAAATTTGTCAATTATTTGTCTAAGATTAAACCATTTTGTTTTACTGGATGACAAACACAGGAAACTAACATTGTTGTGAGAAAAAATTGACCAAATCACCCAATATAACGCAACTGATACCATCTATATCTCTCAAAAATGCAAATTTTTTGTGGGTTTCATCAAAGGATTAAAAAACATCTTCATTCAAACTTTTTTGTAAATTCTTTTATGTAGTGGGTTTTAGAGGGTTAAGCAATTCTTGCACTAATTTGGAGCTTTTCAGAACTGTAATCTCAGTTGAGCAAAACATAAAACAAAACAAAGCAAACTTTGATTCTTGAAATCAATTATAAAAGACCACATAATTGTTAGTCTATATAAGGCCTGCACAGATGTCTAACCCTCTAACCTTTATTGGTGCTTGCCTTTTATGTGACATTACCAAAGACCTTTTTTTTTACTTTAGTTCATTCCCACTAAGCAGAAGATGCTCGAGCACAGCAAACAAAGAATGGAGCTAAAAGGATCCGGCCGGGTCCAGTTGTGTCTGAAACATTAGAAGCCCTTAACCTCAAATTTTATGCCTTTCTTTGCCTGAGGAACACTTTGTACTATCGATATTAACAGAAAATAGAGAAGGACACGGACTCGGATATCCAATAACAACCATCCCTCTGATCACATCGAAACATAAATGCCTTTTTTCCCCCCAGTTAAAGTCCCACTCAGATCATCTTTTGATCTATTTTCAAAGTGTTCCCAGTGGTCTGTGAATAATAAAATGCCGTTTTTAGCCACAAAAAAAAAAAAAAACAAGACCAAACACAGTGTCGCTTAATAGACTTAGTTTCTGCAGAGCGGCAGTAGTTCATCAGAAATTTGCCTTTGAGTTGAGGGTGGGACCATTGCTGCTGAGTAAACCTTCTCTAACTTCCCATTATGGATGCAGTCATCTACAAGTGGATAGATCAGACTGGAACAGAGCAGGGAGCTTGTGGCTTGCTGTAGTAGTTTCTATGTCACTGCTACACGCTTTTTCCAATGGGACTTTTACCTTTACTTTTTTATGTTATGCACCCCTAGACACACAAGGGGGTGTAACAAAATTGGGGGCTCGTCCGGGATCTGTTAACCATTCATAATTTGTTCGTATTTGATATGAGTTTTGTTCAGATTCAATTGTACTTGGAGACTTTGGACTTTGGTTAACAGTTTTTTTTCTTTTAGGCCATTGGCCTTTGAAGTTGGTGTTCTGTTGGCATTGGGAACAAGAGCATTTTTAAAGAGCAGTTGTTGTCTGAGCATGGAATGCTCCAAACCCTAAGGCAGACCTTGGCTGGAGACACATGTTGGAGGTGGAGTAGGCGACGGTGTGGGAGTGGAGGCTACAGCATGTGTTGCCAATGCCACTGACCCGATCGGGCGGCGGCAGGCGCGCAAGTTCCTGCAGCCGTAACCCGTGCAAGGGCAAACTCAACTCTTGTGTTCCAGACTGGGGTTGCCAGAGAGAACGTCTACTGCTCTTCAAATTATGTGAGTAAATACATCGATCTTAAGTCACTCTGAATTTTTACTGCCACTCTTGAGTGCATTGTGGCCTCTTTGGTCTGGGCCAATAACATGTTAAGTTAGTGCTTCAAGGACATTGCCAGCATTTTGAAGGACAAAAAAACTGTTAACCAAACTTATGTTGAATTTTGTTTGCAACACATTAGTTTTGTTAATTTTGATTAGTTCGTTTTGAGTACTAGTCTTGTGAGGCTAGTTGACGGATGCGTGTCCTGCGGGGCGTGCACCCCGAGTTGATGGGTGCGTCCTGAGTTTCTGTGGTGCATCTTGTGCGGCATCCTGAGTTTTGGGATGCAATTTGTGTGGCGCATCTTGTGTTTGTGTGGTGTGCTCTGTGAGAGCTACCGCTTTGTGTGTGCTCCACTTGGGGTAAAATCTTCTTTTGGAAAGAAGTTTTATCTTGGGTAGGGGGTGTTACGGCTGTGGCTGTATTTGGTTTTATTTGGTTTTGTTTGGTTCGGTTTGTTCTGTGTTTTTTGTGTATTATTTCTGTATCAGAGTGGGACTAGTGTTTTTTGTGGATCTTTGTTTGTATCTCTGTGATTATTTTCAGGTGTGCTGGCAAGGGTGTGGCTTCCATTTGAACAAGCTGGCGGAGGCAGCCTTTAAAGCCACCACTTGAACTTCCAGCCAGTGAGAAGGGAGTTTGGCTGCAACCAGTCTCCGTTGCAACTTAACCCTCTTCTCCATATTGTTTTGTATTTCACCCCTTGTTTAGTTTGTGTTGCATTTTGGTTTGTACTTCGTAGTTCTTTGTAGTTTGTGGTTTTGTCTGTGCCCACTCTGATTAGTCTTTTGGTTTATAGTTATTTGTTAAGTGAAGTAGTAGTGATGTAGTAGTACATGTTTTTGTTAGGTTAAGGAGGTTAGTTTTTGTCTTTATTTTCCTTTTGCTTTGTACAGGTAAGATTACATGTTTCAGTTAGTTGGGGTTTTGTTTGTTATTTTGGCCTGGGTTCACCCTGAAGCCTTTTTGCTTCACTTTTAGTTATTGTTGGATTGTTTGTTTATTTGTAAATAAATTTGGCTATTTTATGGAGTCATTCGTTTGGTGTGTTAATTTAAAATTCGATAGCCAAAACCTTCACTTTTTTATGTTATGCCCCCCTAGCACCCCTAGACACACAAGGGGACATAACACCCAGACACAAAAGCATTACTCCAGAATGCTTTATTTTCTCTATGTATGTCTTCCATCATGAGAAAATTGCCTCACAAACATGTTAAAAAAAATGATTTACATCTAAGTGGGTCTTAAAAGCACATTTAAAAAGGTTGTTTTGCATTTGGCTGCTCTAAAGAACGTTTTCTGGCTCCTCTATAGTCTTGACTCTATTTGGCATCAACAAACTCTAACCTTTCCAAAAATGTAAAGGACTAATGAACCTGGTAGTTGCTTGGGACCTTTCAATCATTTAAAAAAGAAAAGAAAAAAAAAATCACTCCGTTGTGTACATTTCTGATGTCAATGTAAAATAAAATGAAATCACCAGCATTTTAATAGTTTTTATACAATTTTGAATTTTATGATATATTATTTTAACAAATGTACCCTTTATCGTGACATTTTTAGCACAGTTAGGATCAGTTTAGCAAGTAGCAGATTTAATTGACCACAGTTAAGGTAAGTGAGCCAGTTGAGGTGCATCCATTGACATTTCTATTAACTGGGCCATGGCTGCCAGTGTCCCTGCTATAAACAAACCAACGTTACATTGACCTTTACGGTATCAGCGAGCACAAGCGTGAAAATGAACCGCAGGTAGCCGTCAAAAATAACTTCCACGTGTTGGAATAATGTATATAGGTTATCTCATATTTGCTTATTTTATGCATCACCTTGCTATATATTTATGGGTGATATAATCATGTTTGCAGAGGTGTCTGTGTGTGTCCAAATCTGTTTCACAGGAAGGTGGAGGTGACACCCTTGGGAGAAAATGTTTATCTTTGCGTCTTTTCAGCATTCTCCTGAGAACCTGTGTTAGCTGTGTCTAAAATGAATCGAAGGACGGTCTGTGTTAGTTTATCTGTGAGAAACGGCTTTGCAGGTCCAGAGATGATTTGGGAAGACTGTGGAAGGATGGACATGTTGTAATAAATGCTTTCTGATAGCGCTGCAGCTGTGTTTTTATCTGTTTCCCCTCCTTAGAGCTCAGCGCATGTGTAACTTAGAGACAACCCAAATCAACTTATTAAAAGAGGGGGCAGCAGAATTTGCGCCAGAGTGGAGAGAGATTGTTAACTGGGTAGATCTCTGTCTGCTCTCCTCGTAAAAGGTACCTTTGTCCGTTGGTCTTTCTTTCCTTTATGAATTGTTATGATGTTGCAGGTTGTTTGAACCCAACATTAATTTGGTCCTTCCGAGCCGGATACCAACATACCTGAGGATTTCAGCGAGCGCGGTGGGCCCCAGGAGACTGTGGCCACAGCTGACTCCTAGGTGAGTCAACCCTTTGTTGGAACTGGTGCCCATCCCGTTGGCTGGAGTCCAAAAGGTTGACGGTATACCGAAGGAGAAAGACAGCGGAAAGGACGACGGAGTCCTGTGAAATTCCGTAAGTACGGACGGCGGGGTCCTTGAAATGAAATCCCGTACTATTTGGTTGGACGGCGGAGTCCGTGAAATTCCGCGTTTAAAAAGAAGTAAAGCCCTGAGAATTCTAGACACTATCAGGCAAGGACGGCGGGGTCCTGGAAATCCCGTACCATTTGGTTGGACGGCGGAGTCCGTGAAATTCCGTGTTAAATAAAAGAATGAAGAGAATACATATATGTATGAATAGATATGATATACAAAATCCCAGTACCATAACTTTCAGAAGTAGGAATTTAAGATAATTAAAAAGCCGGCATTTATAAATTAGTAAAGTAAAGAGTGTGTGAATGTTTATGTGATTTTGTGTGCAAATCGCCGTATTTGCTGTTTGTTTCTTGTTGCTGTGTTTTGTTGTTGTTGTGTTTAGCAAATCGCTGAATTTGCAGATTGTGTTTTTTTTGAACTGCTAAACAAGTGTTTTTTGTTTAGTTTTGTTTTTTAAAATGAGAAAGGCACAGAGTAAGGAAAGTCCAAAAGAAAGTTTGCAGAGCAAGGATTGGAAGTATGTGGAAAGTCTGGATCCTGCAAAAAACGAGCATTTGGATAAATGGGTAAAAGACTATGGATTTAATGGAAGGTTAAACACTCAGAAAATAATTGCATTACAGGATGCGATTAAAAAAAAAAGACAGGAAAAGATCAGAAGAAAATGCAGAAAGCAGGATTTGAGTCTACGGAATTTTGGTTGAAAGAGGCGGAAAGAAGGAAAAAAAGGGCAGTGCAGCTTCAGAGAACAGGAGAGAGCAGAGGGAGGGGGCGCGTGCACGAGCCTGCAGGAAGGAGGACGAGAACGTGCAGGAAGGAGGAGCGCCTGCTCCATACGGAGCGGATGTTAACAGCTCTCTTTACCCCCAGTTATTAAAGGATCCCCCACCTAATGATGGGAAATCCTCTCAAAAAGGGATGTTGACTACATCACAGACAGGGCAGAAATTACAGTGGTTAAAAACAATGGGAGAGGGACTTTCTCCTCTCCCCTCTGAACCTGAAGAAACTTCAGCAATGACAGAATCATTTCCAATGATCCAGGTTGCAAACCCCCAGGCAGGAGATGATCAACCCCGACTGTTTTAGTGTATATTTTAGTTTGTGTTTTAGTGTATAGGACATGGACAATGGAAGATGTTAAGAAAGCTATAGAAGGTGTGATTTCTTACAAAGCAGAAGTGAATCAGTTTGTGCAGGACATGGAAAGTTTGAGTGGAAGTGTTTTATCATGGTGGAGGCAGCCGAAGAAGGAGAGGTTCCAGAGAGGACATGACAGAAGAGGTTTGAGATGTAGTGAGGATGTCAGAGAGGAGCTTATGGTAACCCCTTTTCAGGGTGTTGGACCTGTGGAAGTGAAGGAAAAAGCATGACGAGGCCAGGGGACAGGGAGCTTTGCTTTTTTTAATACAGGACTCCCTGAAAAGCAGAATGATGAGTGGGATAGAGATGATGAGGTGTTAATGAAGTTCTAGGATTTATTGGCTTATGCAGATGTGAAATCAGAAATTAAATTAAGGATAAATGGGAATGTGATGATTTTTTTTTTGTATGACGCTGGTGCATGTAGGACAGCTATCAAAGAACAGATTCCAGGAGCAAAGCCTGCAGCCACGCGAGTTTCATGTTGAATTTTAAATCACCTCTGGCATGTCTTCATGCTGAATGGGCACAATCAGTAGTGGCAGGATCTGGGGGAGATGGTTAGGATGGGGGAAAGTGCTGATGACTGGATTCCAACACTATCACCCCACATCCAGGGAAGTCCCTCAACTGGACTGACTCGAGTGGCTTTGTTTTGGACAACTTCTGTTAAAATGGGTGTGCATTTGGAAGAAAAACTAAAGGACTGGGCCAGATGATTATTAGCATTAACTGAGGAGGAGGAAGATCTGTTAAAGGATCTCCCTGACACTCTGTGGTCTAAAGGACCCACAGATGTAGGGTTAATTAAAGGCGCTTTACCAGTTCAGATTAGACCAAAAACAATATACACCATGTGTTCGACAATACCCTTTAAGACCAGATGCACAAGAATGTATTAAACCAGTAATTTCAGATTTAATAGCTGAAGGAGTAATTATAAAGTGCAATGACTCACCATGTAATACTCCTATATTTCCAGTGAAAAAACATGCGCCGTCCACTGGTTGGAGGATGGTATGAGACTTACAAGCAGTAAACAATGCAGTTATTCAAAGAGCACCCTGTGTGCCTGACCCCTATACATTACTGAGCTTGTTAGGATCGGATGCAGCCGCCTTCACAGTGGTAGACATCAGTAATGCATTCTTTCCTGTGCCTGTCCACAAGGACAGCCAGTACTGGTTTGCGTTCACATATGACGGCCAAAGGTACACTTAAACCAGACTACCCCAAGGTTAGTGCGCAATGATAGCGAGCATGGCAAAAATTCCAACCTCCAGGGGAAGTAAAAAAATAATTTATGTGGATGATGTTTTGATAGCATCACCAGAGAAAAAAACTTGTATGAAGGATTCAGTGGCACTGTTAAAACATTTAGCTGATGAAGGCCACAAAGTCAGTAAAAATAAATTACAGCTGTGCAGGGAACAGGTAAAATATCTTTGTCATATTTAAGCGCAGCAGGACGCACAATTATGGAAGAATGGAAAACTGCAATTCTGCAAGCACCAAATTCTCTAACGAAGAAGCAAAGGATGTCATTTTTAGGTCTGATTAATTATGGCAGGGACTGGGTACCAAACTATGCTGAAATAATGGTTTCTCTCCAAAAGTTGATGTATGACAAAATTTTAAAAATGAATTCCCCTGTAACCTGGACACAAGAAGCGGACACAGCCTTTGGTAACATTAAACAGGTTCTGGTGTCCAGCACAGCTTTATCGTTGCCTGATTATGGTAAACCTTTTGTATAAATGGTAGACTGCAAAGGTAATTTATTGACCTCAGTTTTAGTCCAACAACATGGAGGCAAAATGAAACCTGTAGCTTATTTCTCTTCAAAATTAAATGGTGTGGCATGTGCACTGCCGCATTGCGTTAGGACACCAATTGCGGCATCAATGGCAGTAGAAGTAAGTGGAACAATAGTACTATTCCACCCACTGACCCTTAAGGTTTCGCATGCAGTTTTAGCATTACTTTTACAGATGAACTTAACTTTTTTTTTTTTGTCGCCTGCGCGACACTTATCCTGCATGGCCGCATTACTGTTCCAACCGCACCTCACGATAGAATGGTGCACCCAGTTGGACCCTGCTACAATGTTGCCACTTCCTTATGGTGGAAGTGTGCATGATTGCCAAGAATTAGCGGAAAAAACAGCACAGAGCAGAAATGACCTAATAGATCAACCACTGACGAAAGGTGTAATACTTTATGTAGATGGTTCTTCAAAGAAAAATGAGGAGGTTGACAAAGAAATACTTAAAGAAATGCAACAACAGAGATTGGAACCTGAAAAAGAACTCTGGAACAATCATAATGCTAAACTCCTAAATAGTATATATGTGTGACCAGAAAACAAACCTACTTTATAAAAAAAAGAAAACTATTTTTTACATTGGCAGCTATATTGACCCATGGGGTGGCCCATGGGTCGACGGGGGGAATGATGGGACAGGTAAACAAATATTGGATTTACAAATATTGGATTTAATTCTTATTCAAAAAAATTTTTATAGGAGCATGTAAGCACAATGCTCAGGGAAATCTTAGACCAACACGAGGGAAGTTTCCAACTCCCCAATATCAGTTTCAGGTTATACCCATGGATTTGATAGAATTAAAACGCAAAATTCTGTCTGGTCATGATAATGCATTCTCTAAATGGACTGAATTGTTCCCAGCAAAACATCCTGATGCAATAACAGTAGCCAAAGCATTATGCAAAGATATAATTCCTCAGTATGGTATAACTATATATATATATATATATATATATATATTATTATTTATAGTGACAATGGGTCTCATTTTGTTAATCGAATTATGAAAAGGATAGGAACTATGTTTCACATTAATACAATAACAAAGCAGGATGCCCACTCCATCAGCCCTTTAATTAAGTGTTTGAGGAAATTACAAATCTGGATGGCTTTTAAATTTTCTCCACCTCAATGACGAAAACACAGAGGTGATTGTCTTCAGTCCCAGTGTCAACAGTGAGTCACACCCAATTGCTCTGGGATCTCACTCAATCCGTTAAATCTACTCTGACAAACTTAGGAGTGAAGATGGACATTGGTTTTAATTTGGACCAGCAGATCAGTTCGGTGGTGAGATCCAGCTTCTTTCAGTTAAGGCAGCTGGCTAAAGTCAAATTGTTTTTATCAAGAAAGTTCTTTGAGACAGTAATCCACGCCTTTGTTATAACTCGGATTGATTACTGTAACTCTCTTTTCTTTGGTGCCCCTCACTCATCCTTGTCCCGTCTCCAGCTGGTGCAGAACTTTGGTGCACGCTTGTTAACTGGAACGAGGAAGAGAGAGCTTATCCCACCAGTTCTGGCTGCCTGTCCATTTTAGAGTTTTAAAAAAAATAAGAATCTTTTATTTGTTTTTAAGTCTTTAAGTGGTCTGGCTCCACCCTACCTCTCTGAGCTGCTACACCTGCATTCCCCTTCCTGCTCACTTAGATCAGCTGACCAGCTGCTCCTGGATGTGCCAAGGACACGGCAGAAATTCAGAGGGGACAGAGCATTTGCCGTTGCTGGCCCCAGCTTGTAGAATGCACTCCCTATGCAGATTAGGAAGGCCCGTTCGTTGAATGGTTTTAAATCCAAGTTAAAAACTCACTTTTTCTCTCTGGCATTTAACTCGGTGTGAGTTGATGTTTTAATTGGTCTTATTTATTTTTATTTAATTTCTTGATTTTATGCCGTTTGTTTTAGTTTGTTGTTTTGTTTTATTCTGCATTGTTAAGCCTTTTGGTCAGCTCCTGCTGTTTTAAAAGCGCTTTATAAATAAAGTTGACTTGGCTTGACTTGACATTGTCTTAAAGAATCACTGTGCCTACCACCTGCAAAGTGCTGGGTTAGTAGACATAATGACTGGTAAAAATTAACAATAGGCTGAAGGAATGTATTGTGGAAACTGGACTCAGTGTCTAGATTTAGTGAAACTGTGCATAAAATTAACATTACCAGTGCAATAAGGCCGAGACCCTTTTTGGAAGACTTTACAGGTTACCACAGTTTAAAAACCAATGGGAGACTAATAAAGAAGCAAACCTGGCTGACTATATGAGGGCCATTTTAGTAAAACACAGAGGCATCTTGACTAATGAAAAACCTTTTGCCCCTCAGCAGGAAAACCAGCTTTTAGAACCAGGTGATTGGGTTCTGATAAGTAGCATCAAGAAATAACGCTGGTATTCACCCAAGTGGGAGGGGCCATACCAGGTACTGCTGGCCACTCCTACTGCAGTCAAATTCGCTGGAAGATCCACCTGTGTTCACCTGACATATTGTTTATATTGTAAAAATGTAATCTCGACTGGAAACTACAAGGTGGAAGGTGAGCTGAAGTCTGATAATAGGGTGGACTCAGACGTTTAGAGTCTGGGTAGACCCGAAAGTCAGTGAAGCCTCCTGTAAAGCCACCAACCCATATAGACGACGAAAAAAGAAATAACAGTTGGTCGAGATGGTAAACCAAGGTTTTCAAATTTGTGTGAAATGTATTGTTGTTGTGATCATAACCATTGTTATAGTGTGGCATACCTGGCAGTACTTGCGCCCCCCTGGGTATGAAAATGGAACAACCCTTTCGACTGAGAGGAGGACTGTAAGTCCACCCACTAATGTTTGCCCAAGACAACTAATGGCTAAAGGAAATCCACTGAACCCAGAAAATACTGCTACTATTTTTGACTTGTAACTCTTGAAACTAAATTCTGTTACCTTTTTCTGTGTATCCTATGACAGTTTACGTTTTGGTTGCTGAAATGTCTGGTATTTATCCTCACAGATGGAAACCTCGCCATACGCGGGAAGTGTGGCTGACAGACACTGACCCTACTTACATAGACGCCATAGGGGTTCCTTATGGAGTACCAGATGAATGTACATTGATTAATCAGGTGGCTGCCGGCTGGGGATCTTCACTCTGTTGGTGGTGTACGATTGTCGAAGGCGTGGACAGGATCAACTACATCCACTACAACGTCCAAACAATTAGGTAACTGGCCACAAGAAGGGTTTGAGGCTGTGCATGAACAGCTTTCTGTTACATCTATAATGGCATTCAGGAACAGGATCACTCTCGACATGCTGATGGCTGAAAAGGGTGGCGTGTGCACCATGTTCAGTGAACAGTGTTGCACGTTCATTCCTAACAACACCGCTGCTGACAGCAGTCTGACCAAGGCCAAAGAGGGCCTTCGCACTCTCAATGGTAAGATGAAAGACCATTCCGGTGTTGATGCCACCATGTGGGACTCCTGGCTGGATGTGTTTGGGAAGTACCACTCATTGGTAGCTTCCCCTTTGGTGTCCATAGCTATATTTATGGCCATCTTGACCTTGTGTGGATGCTGTTGTATTCCTTGCCTGCGTTCTTTGTGCAATCGTCTCATCTCCACAGCTATTAGACCTGAAGGGACCCAGCTGCGTCCCATCTGTGTAAGTGTCTCCAACACACACCCTCCAAGTGTAAATGTGTTTGTGCTCGTAAACATGATCTTACAGTTAGAAATCTTGTGAAGTGGCTGACTAATAGTGATGTTACGTTTGCGCATATATGGATAAAAAGGGGGGAGTTATGTTGGAATAATGTATATAGGTTATCTCATATTTGCTTATTTTATGCATCACCTTGCTATATATTTATGGGTGATATAATCATGTTTGCAGAGGTGTCTGTGTGTGTCCAAATCTGTTTCACAGGAAGGTGGAGGTGACACCCTTGGGAGAAAATGTTTATCTTTGCGTCTTTTCAGCATTCTCCTGAGAACCTGTGTTAGCTGTGTCTAAAATGAATCGAAGGACGGTCTGTGTTAGTTTATCTGTGAGAAACGGCTTTGCAGGTCCAGAGATGATTTGGGAAGACTGTGGAAGGATGGACATGTTGTAATAAATGCTTTCTGATAGCGCTGCAGCTGTGTTTTTATCTGTTTCCCCTCCTTAGAGCTCAGCGCATGTGTAACTTAGAGACAACCCAAATCAACTTATTAAAAGAGGGGGCAGCAGAATTTGCGCCAGAGTGGAGAGAGATTGTTAACTGGGTAGATCTCTGTCTGCTCTCCTCGTAAAAGGTACCTTTGTCCGTTGGTCTTTCTTTCCTTTTTAAATTGTTATGATGTTGCAGGTTGTTTGAACCCAACACCTTCCTGATGCTGTTTTCAGCATGTATTTGCAGCATCACCCTACAGGTAGGACAAACAGGGTCATGGCTGTTTATGCAGCATTACAACTGTAGGTGTGTGAACAGAACTTGTTTCGTGAATCTGTCTTCATGATACCTGGTCTCCAGCTCTTTTCTGAGGGCAGGGCACTCTTTCTCAGCAAAGAAGATTGATAGAAATGGGGAAGCTTTGTGGTCAACAATAAGTTTGTTTTAGAAGATCAGTCATGGCAGCTGGTGGGTGAGTGGGACACCATCCCTGTGATTTCCGAGCCTCAGGGCCACCCCGTTTTGTGTTACTGACCGATAGGCTTTCATTTTGTAAATCAAGTTAAATGACCATGGCGGTCACCGACTTTTTAAAAGATTTTCCTTTGCTGCAAATTCATCACTGACACTTGACTAATGAATGAACACAGGGAACACAAAAGTCTTAGCTGAGATTTAAGACAGTGATGACAAACTTTAGCATTTATTTTATGGAATTTAATGGTTTACTAGTTAGACACAAGCGCTAATAACTTATTCAACTCAAAATGTAATTCTTTAAAAAAGATAATGTCATAAAATATATATATATCAATCAATCAATAATTTGTAGAGCACCTATAAAAGCAAAGGCAACCAAAGTGCTAAACATAAAATCAAATAGAAATAAAATCACTAAACGATATAATACAATAAAGAAACAATACAAAAATAAAATCAGTAAAAGCAATAAAACAATAAAATAACAATGTAAAGCAAGACTTCTATAATAAAGAAGCTGTTTTATAGAGAAGTGTTAACAATGATTCAGCGGAGTGAGGAGACTGAGGTAAGATGTTCTTACTGTCTCATGAATGAAGCATGAGTGACAGAGCGGTCCAGCTGACAGCAGAGTGTGCTGGCTGCCGTTGGCAACATGAGGCAGTTGATGACGTCCACTTGATTAATTAGTTAGACTCTGGGTATCAGGTGGACGAGGCTGAGAATCTCTGGGTACTTACTAGTTTAAATGTAGGAGGGAGAGAGCAAGTTCCAGAAACGGCAAGTTCCACTTTTTAAACAGATGTTTGCATTTATAATTTTTAAGGACTTTATGTTTAAGTTGTTTTTCTCCCTCAAACTTTGCTTGTCAGCAATTTCATAAAAAGCAAAACCTTCACTAGGTTGTTATTTAAAATAAGGCCGTTATTAGTGTTTAACTCAGTGAAAGTGCAAAGCATTACAAGAACATTTAAAAGTTAAGTGTTTGATGGTCACATGGATGAATTCAAACAACAAACTGAAAGTGACAAATGCATTTGTAAAGCCGCGCCTGTGTTCTGTGTTTCTGCAGCCAGTCCAGCTGTGTTTGCATTTCATTTGAGGTCCTGCTGCGATGCTCGGACCGGACAAGAGTCCAGGTTTTCTTCTGTAGCAGATCCCTTCATTCAGTCATAAAACAATGTACTTCAAATTTATAGATAGACATCAGGTTTTCTAGATGATGTCATAAAGAGTTTAGAGAAATTCCTTTTAGGCGTTTCTTCACAGATAAATCTGATAGTTTACTTAATCCCAAGTTTCTGTAGTTGTGCTGTTCTAGTATAAATCAGTAAAAAATGTATTTTTTTCCTGATTTTAATTGAGATGTATACATTTGTAGCCTCATCTGGACTTAAAGCTAAAACTGAATTATAATTTTGCACAGTTTTTCTGTGTAATGGATCTAAGCAAATATAGAAGAAATTTGCAATTGAGTGATTGTTGTCCTGAAATATTTGTGGGGTTTTCTTTCTCTTTCCTGATGTCAGTGATGAGTAAAGAAAAATTGTCCAGGTTGATGTCCTTTTTACCAAGGGTTATAGTACGGGGAAGGTTGGTTTTGGAGAGAGAGAGGTTGACTTTAAAAGATAACAGCATGTGGTCTGAATAAGGGAAAATATCCGGTTTACAGTCCAGAGGGTGAACACCCGAATAGCAAACAAGGTCAAGTACATGTCTATTCTTAAGGGTGGGGAAGTTGATGTGCTGATGAAGATCA